>CM053036.1:42985710-43138210 GCA_028564925.1 Lithobates sylvaticus | reverse complement strand
AGTGGATGAAGCGTGTGGGGAGGGCGCCCTCTGGTGTTCATGTTAGCTTGTTACACGTTAAGAAAGTTTGACCACTAAATTGAATTTTTAGGGCACAGTGCAGAAGCGGACTCCCTCATGGGTGAAGGCTCTGGGCCAGGGTGTGGCAGAGGTGGCGTTATTGCAGAAAAGCTGAGATGGTATAAAAGGTGGAGTGCAGTGATTATTTTGGATTCACATGTAAAAGTCTGAATTATCTGGCCGTCCCAAATTACACTAGCAGAATAAAAGGCAGAACATGATTGGCTGCTGTGGACACCACGTGCAGTTCCTTCTTTAGGCACTTTGAGAAAGAAATCCATCTCCGGATAGAACAGAGCCTTTGCAGCAACTCTGCATATGCTCAGTTTGGTGTGTGTTGCTTGGGTTTTGTGATTGGCAAAGGGCCAATCAGCACTGTCCAGACAGAGGGTCAGGGGTCATTCAGCCTCAGGTTTTTCTGCAGCAGGAAATGGGAGACTAGTCAGGATTGAGGGAAAGAAATATCTATATATGCAGCCCTCAAAATGTCCTGTTCCTCTCCTCCCCTGCACAGGTGGGCACAAGCTGCATGGTGGACACGGGCTGCATGCTGCATGGTGGGACCGGGCTGCATGGTGGGACCAGGCTGCATGGTGGGACCAGGCTGCATGGTGGGACCAGGCTGCATGGTGGGACCAGGCTGCATGGTGGGACCAGGCTGCATGGTGGGACCAGGCTGCATGGTGGGACCAGGCTGCATGGTGGATGGTGGGACCAGGCTGCATGGTGGATGGTGGGACCAGGCTGCATGGTGGATGGTGGGACCAGGCTGCATGGTGGATGGTGGGACCAGGCTGCATGGTGGATGGTGGGACCAGGCTGCATGGTGGATGGTGGGACCAGGCTGCATGGTGGATGGTGGGACCAGGCTGCATGGTGGATGGTGGGACCAGGATGCATGGTGGATGGTGAGACCAGGCTGCATGGTGGATGGTGAGACCAGGCTGCATGGTGGATGGTGAGACCAGGCTGCATGGTGGATGGTGGGACCAGGCTGCATGGTGGATGGTGGGACCAGGCTGCATTGGTGGGCACACGCAGCTTGCATGGGGCACAGGCAGGCTGCATTGGTGGGCACAGGATTCTGGCTAATACAGGTAATACCAGTCAAGATGTACAGGTAATAGAGGTTATCTTGTCGGGGGGGGGGGGGGGTCACCTTTAAAAAATGTACATGGTCTGATACATTCACTTCTCTATAGCCCACATTTACCAAAATATCTGAAGGAAGAACTGGCTGCGATGGCCCCGAACATCCCGATTTATACAGCTACACAACATAACAGAAACACAGCAGAAGAAACACTTGCGACTGATTGAGAAAAATCCCATTTCCATCTAGTGGCGAGTGATGGAACTGCAGTCAATTAAACCACATATAAAATGCCTTGATACCTGGTCACCCAAGAGCATTTTTTTTTATCAACACCAAGGCGACTGGGATATTTCCAGCCCCGTTCATCCCTCAAACGGCGATTGTGCAGTTTTGAATGTGACTGGTAGATGGGAGGCTCTACAGACAATTCTTATTTAGAGGTCCATGGGAAGTGAGTGGGTATAGCAGTGATGCAAAAGAGACCTTTGCTGCCCCCTGCTGACTGATGAAGTAAAACATAACGATATGATGGAGAAAGGTGTCCACTCCTCGCAGCCTCCCCTCCCTCATAGTTCTATTCTTACAGATGTGGACAGACAGAACCAACAGAGAGGCGAGGAGATGGCTTATCAAACTGTCTAAAATATGACCTGTCTGTACTGTAAGAAGTGGTGGCAGTTTTGTGAGTTCATAACCAACACAGGAAAATTCATTCAGGCCCATCACACTACTGCAACTTCAAAGTTGTGCGATTTTGCCATGATTTCAGGGAGTGCCTGTGTAACTTGCATCAAAGTCGGAACAAAGTAGTACAGGGACTATACTTTGAAGTTGGCAGGACTAAGGTCGCACAGACATGGACGGTTATCATTGGAAATCATGGGGAACGACTTGTCATGCGACTTTGCAGTCCCAAGTCGCAGAACAAGTCACACAAGTGTGAAAGGGGCCTCAAGGCTGCAATACATAACATAGTGCTCCATTCAGCCACCAGCTAGGAGGACTTGTCTAATTCTTAAATACAGTGGATTAAAAAAAAAAAAGTCTAAACGCCCCTGTTAAAATGTGATGTAAAAGAAATGGAGACAAAGATAAATTTCAGAACTTTTTCCACCTTTAATGTGACCTATAAACTGTACAACTCAGTTGAACAACAAACTGAAATCTTTTGGTGGAAGGAAGTAAAAATAATAATATGGTTGCAGTGTGCACACCCTTACACTAATACTTTGTTGAAGCACCTTTTGATTTTATTACAGTTTGGGGTACGAGTCTATCAGCTAGATGAAGTTCCCCTTCGTGTTCAGCGTTCTAGTAGAAGTCTGAAGGTTTTGTGGCAATATTGACTGGTATTTGAAACTGTTCACAATTCCCTCCACCTTGACTAAGGCCCCTGTTCCAGTGGAAGAAAAACAGCCCCAAAGCATGATGCGGCCACCACCATGCTTCACAGTGGGTATGGTGTTCTTTTGGTGATGTGCAGTTTTGTTTTTGCGCCAAACATATCTTTTGGAATTATGGCCAAAAAGTTCAACCTTGGTTTCATCAGACCATAACACATTTCCCCACATGCTTTTGGGAGACTTCAGATGGGTTTTTGCAAAATTTAGCCGGGCCTGGATGTTTTTTTTTTTCATAAGAAAAGGGTTCCGTCTTGCCACTCTACACCATAGCCCAGACATATGAAGAATACCGGAGATTGTTGTCACACTGTAGGCCACTTGGCAGCCTCCTTGACCAGTTTTCTTCTCGTCTTTTAATCAATTTCGGAGGGCCGTCTGTGCATTAGTGGTAAAGCACCGCTTGTTTATGTGGCGCTAGTCGGCCGCTAGCGGGGCACTTTTAACCCCAAAAAGGAGGAGTTAAAAAAATTCTGAATCGCTTTTCAGGTGCTTCGCAAGCGCTGCCCATTCATTGCAATGGGCAAGGGTGTTTTGGTATATGTATACAGCGCTCCCAAACCTCCCCAAAGATGCAGCTTGAAGGACTTTTTCTAATGTCCCGCAAGTGAACTGCCCCAGTGTGAAAGCACTCATTGCAATGAATGGGAGGCAGCTTTCATGCACTTTACAGGTGCTATTTCTATTGCTAAAACGCCTGAAAACTGCCTCAGTGTGAAAGGGGTCTTAACAATGAGGTCCCTCTAATGGCTTGTACACACGGTCGCACAAAGTTGTCGGAAAAATTTGATCGTTCGGAACGAGGTGACGTATAAAAAACGTACGACGGGACTACGTAGGAGGCCAGTAGCCAATAGCTTTCGTCTCCAAAAATTTTCTGAGCATGCGTGGCACTTTGTGCGTCGGAATTATCGGCACACGATCGGAAAAAGTCTGATGGGATTTTGTTGTCAGAAAATTTGAGATCCAGCTCTCAAACTTTTTCCGCAGGAAAAAGTCTGATGGAGCCTACACACGGTCGGATTTTCCGACAACATAATCCGACCGGACATTTTCCGTCGGAAAATCCAACCGTGTGTACAAGGCATAATGCTTTGGAAGCTCTCTGTGGACCACGGCTTTTGCTGTAGGATGTGACTAAGAAAATGTCAGGAAAGACCTACTAAAACAGCTGAACTTTATTTGGGGTTAATCAGAGACACTTTAAATGATGTTAGGTGTGTACTGACTCCTATTTAACATGAGATTGAATGTGATTGCTTAATTCTTAACACAGCTACATCCCCAGTTATAAGAGGGTGTGCACACTTATGCAACTACTACTATTATTTGAATTGTTTTAATTTTACTTCCCCTTGTCTTACATCACAGAAATCTGACATTTTAACAGGAGTGTGTAGACTTTTCATATCCATTGTATGTGCCTCTGCAGAAGCAATGTTTGCTTTATGTACTATATAGATTACACACCAATCAGTCGGTGACATTCCAATCCATACAGCACTGTATGAACATGGCTGTCCAGGAAGAATCAGCAGACACTTGTTTTTTCAGATTGTTAAAAAGCGCTCAGTGTCCCTTTATTGCTCCAGTTTTGTCTGTTTAATTATAATAAATAGTGAGTAGGCTTTTAATTAAAAATTCATGGAAACACAGAGTCTACATAGCAGAATATTACACACTGATGAGAAGGGGACTCCCGGAGACACTCTCCCACTGTACTGCAAAATATCCCATCTATCCATGTCTCATCATGTCTTGTCAATCGTCTACATTTCTCCCATGTTTCCTCCAATCCCCCCCAACCCCCCCCCCCCCCCCCCCCCCCATGTCCCTTCTGATGACCCCCCCCCCCCCCCAGCTCCCTCTTATCTGATCCCCCAGCTTGCCCATGTCTCCTCCTATATCTCTCCCCCCCCCCCCCAAACTCAACCATGTCTCAAAATCCCCTCCCTCAGTTCCCCCGCGTCTCCTCCAATTCCCCCCCAGCTCCCCCGCGTCTCCTAAAATCCCCCCCCCCCCCCCCCCCCCGGCTCCCTGCTTCTCCTAAAATCCCCCCCCGGCTCCCTGCGTCTCCTAAAATCCCCCCCGGCTCCCTGCGTCTCCTAAAATCCCCCCCGGCTCCCTGCGTCTCCTAAAATCCCCCCCCCCCGGCTCCCTGCGTCTCCTAAAATCCCCCCCGGCCTCTCCCATGTCTCCTCCAATCCCCCCTCGGCTTCTAAAAACCCGCCTCCGGCTCTCAAAATCCCCTGCATCTCCTAAAATCCCCCCCGGCTCCCCCATGTCTCCTCCAGTCCCCCCCACCCGGCTCTCCCATGTCTCAAATCCGCCCCCGGCTTCTAAACCCCTCGCCCCGCGTCTCCTAAAATCCCCTCCACCCCCCCCCCACCGAGCTCCCCCAATCCCCCATGTCTCCTCCAAGTCCCCCCAGTCTCCCCCACGTGTCCACTGATTTCCCCCAGCTCCCTCACGCCTCCTTCAATCCTTCCAAGCTTCCCTGTGTTTCCTTCCATCTCCTTCATGTCTCCTGCGTTCCCCCAGATCCCCCGTGTGTCCTCTGCTCCCTTCAACTACCCCATGTCTCCTCCAATCTGCCAACAGGAGTCTGCATAGCCCGATACATTCAACTGTCCCTCACCTCCAGACTGTAGATCCAAAACTATGGCTGCCACCTGCCAGGAACTGAGTGCAATACCCTGCGCTATACTTGGTAGCTTTATTAGAAGGTATGGGAGAGCCCAAAGGTGAAAGATGGAGAAGCTTTCCCACTGGCAAACTGACATTTGTTTTCAATGACAAAAGGGGGAGCATAAGGAATCTTACCATTTTGATGGAAGTTCTGGTCTTCTCCTTCCAGGGGGCGCTGCTGACGTCCAGTGTGCATTGAATGTACGTTTCCTGGTCATAGGAGCCGAACATCAACAGCCTAAGGAAAGAATAAAGTGCATGATCAGCACTATGCAGAATGCACTGAGGACATTGTACCAACAGGTGGCAGCATCATACATTACACACCATTATCCCCTATGATTATGAGAACTCATCTAGTATTCATCTACAGTATTATACATTTATATGGCTCTGACATATTCCACAGCGCTGTACGGAGAACACTGAGCCAGTCACATCAGTCTCTGCACCAGAGGAGCTTACACTCTAATGTCCCACCACAGTCACACACATTATTGTTATAATACATTTATATGGCTCTGACATATTCCATGGTGTTGTACAGAGAACACTGAGCCAATCACACTTCTACACTCACTATTAGGTACACCTTGCTAGTACCGGGTCGGACCCCCTTTTTGCCTTCAGAACTGCCTTAATTATTGGTTTGCTCCATAGTGACATGAGAGCATCACGCAGTTGCTGCAGATTTGTCAGCTGCACATCAATGATGTGAATCTCCCATTCCACCACATGCCAAAGGTGCTCTATTGATTGAGATCTGGTGAGTGTGGAGGCCATTGGAGTGCAGTGACCTCATTGTCCAGTGGTGAGATGATTTGAGCTTTATGACATGGTGCATTATCCTGCTGGAAGGAGCCATCAGAAGATGAGACACTGTAGTCATAAAGGGATGGACATGGTCAGCAACAATACTCAGGTAGGTCGTGGTCTTTAAATTGATGCTCAATTGGTACTAAGTGGCCCAAAGTGTGCCAAGAAAATATATCCCCCACACCATTACACCACCACCTAAACCCTTGATACAAGGCAGGAAGGATCCATTATTTCATGTTGTTTACAGAAAATTCTGACTCTACCATCTAAATGTTGCAGCTGAAATCGAGACTCAGACCAGGCAACATTTTCCAATCTTCTATTGTCCAATTTTGGCGATTCTGTGCCAATTGTAGTCTCAGTTTTCTGTTCTTAGCTGACAGGATTGGCACCCGGTGTGGTCTTCTGCTGCTGTAGCCCATCTTCTTCAAGGTTCGATGTGTTGTGCGTTCAGAGATGGTATTCTACATACCTTGGTTGTAACGAGTGGTTATTTGAGCTACTGTTGCCTTTCTACCATCTCAAACCAGTCTGCCCATTCGCCTCTGACATCAACAAGGCATTTTCCACGACACAACTGCCGCTCACTGGATATTTTCTCTTTTTTGGACCATTCTTTGTAAACCCGAGAGATGGTTGTGTGTGAAAATCCCAGTAGATCAACAGTTTTTGAAAAACTCAGACCAGCCCGTCTGGCACCAACAACCATGCCACGTTCAAAGTCACTTAAAGCGGAGGTCCGCCCACTGCTGCAAAAATTGAAAGCCAGCAGCTACACATACTGCAGCTGCTGACTTTTAATAAAATCGGACACTTACCTGTCCTGGAGTTTAGAGATGTCAGCACCGCAGTCGATGTTTCCATTAGCTGTTGGGTGCTGCCGCCTCCATTGCGAGTAAGGGAACCCGGAAGTAAAGCCTCATGGCTTCACACCAGTTACCCTGCTGCGCATGCGCGAGGCTCCGCTCCTCTCTCCTACTGGCCCGGTGGCCAGGGAAGGAGGAGGAGGGAGTCCGGGCAGTGATGTCAATACCCACGGCTGAGGTGCCCGGAAGTGGAACAGGATACCTGTGAAACGAGCGGAAGTTCCACTTTTGGGTGGAACTCTGCTTTAAAGTGGACCTACAGTCTTTTTTCATCTTTCCATCTATTAAATCTTCTGCTCTTGTTGTTTTAACTTTGGACAGTAAAAAATTTTTTCTGCCAGTAAATACCTTATACAGCCCACTTCCTGTTTCTTGTCTGGTCATTAGCCTAGGCTTATGACATCATGCACAGCTCTCTCTCTCTCTCTCCCGAGAGTTTACCAGGAAGGGAGGAGGGATGAGTCATAAGAGGACCAATGAAAACTGCAGAGCTGGAGGTGTGCCTCTGTACAAATCCAGGAAGTGAACAGGCAGCAGCTTCAGCTGCCCACAGTTAAAATGGTTGCAGCCAGACTCAGTGGAGGGAGATTTCTGCAGCATAAATTGGCAAGTACAGAATCACAGTATATATAAAATATGCAAAGTAGTTGGCGGGAAGCTTCAGAATGGCAAAGATATTTTTATTACAAAATTATGTGAGCAGACTGCAGTTCCTGTTTAAATCTCCTTTCTTCCCCCATTCTGACGCTCGGTTTGAATTTCAGCAAAGTCCAGATGCCTAAATGCATTGAGTTGCTGCCATGTGATTGGCCGATTAGCATTTTGTGTTACCAAGCGATTGAACAGGTGTACCTAATAAAGTGGCCGGTGAGTTTAATGCCTAGTATACACGAGCCGAATGTCTGCAGACAATAAAAACCGCCCGACATTCGGCTCGTGTGTACGTCAGTCGGTCCGACAAAGGTCGGCCTCTGTCTGCCGAGCATGCTAAAAAAAAAACAGCAGCTGACTGACTCCCAACCAGCACTCTGAGCCAGTGGCTGAGATCGCTGATCGGAGTGTTCTGGCGGGGGGGGGGGGGGCATCTGGACACTAGCGGGGGAGATGGCTGTACAAACATCAGACTGTTAGTACAGCGGCTCAGACAAGAGCTGTCAGTTTTTTTCATTCAACCCGCTGGGTAAATATTTTATTTGGCACTGCGGTGGTGGAATATGGAAGGTCGTTGGGACATATAGAATGGTAGTTTAATTAAATGAGGGGCGCTAGTACCAACAAGAGATACTAAATTAATTAATAAGTTAATTAATTGTATATTCTGAACTGTATAGTAGAGACTAAGAGCTTATTGAAAAAAGGTGTGCAGACACAATATAGATCTACCATGAACTAAGCTAATTAATAACTATTTAACGTGATAATAGTGAACCACATTTGGTTACTCATACATTACAACCATTATAATGTGAATAATAAAAATTGGTTAGAGTGTGTTTATACAAACAATAATAACACCAGACACCTAGCGTGACCCAGTGAGGTATAAATTAATTATTACCCCAAAGATAATTAACACACAAAATAGAGCTGACCGAGCTCTATTTAAATTAAATAATATAAATATAACAGACCCTGTACCTTGTATCACAATGTGTACAACGAAAATTAATGATCAAGCACTTATGCCCAATCTAATACATAAAAAGTGCAAACCAACAAATTTGGCAAATATCCCAATGTCTTGGGTACATCCAAAAAACGTGAAAAATATTAATATAAATTAGACAGTGTTAATTGATATAACGCAATCACTCAGTGTACAGGCACAATCCTGTGAAAGCGCATTTGATTGCTTCTAAACAAAGTAATCAACTCCATTTGGTAAGAGGCCATTTAATACTGCTGGTTCTCACATTGGGTGGATCGAGAATTTGTCTGGTGATGGTGCACAAGCTATATCTACAGGAGTGATTGTGGCGTTTTGCAGCAAGGACTACTATATGAACTTTGCGTTATATCAATTAACACTGTCTAATTTATATTAATATTTTTCACGTTTTTTGGATGCACTCAAGATATTGGGATTATTTGCCAATTTTGTTGGCTTGCACTTTTTATATACTACATGAACTTTGCGTTATATCAATTAACACTGTCTAATTTATATTAATATTTTTCACGTTTTTTGGATGTACCCAAGACATTGGGATATTTGCCAAATTTGTTGGTTTGCACTTTTTATGTATTAGATTGGGCATAAGTGCTTGATCATTAATTTTCGTTGTACACATTGTGATACAAGGTACAGGGTCTGTTATATTTATATTATTTAATTTAAATAGAGCTCGGTCAGCTCTATTTTGTGTGTTAATTATCTTTGGGGTAATAATTAATTTATACCTCACTGGGTCACGCTAGGTGTCTGGTGTTATTATTGTTTGTATAAACACACTCTAACCAATTTTTATTATTCACATTATAATGGTTGTAATGTATGAGTAACCAAATGTGGTTCACTATTATCACGTTAAATAGTTATTAATTAGCTTAGTTCATGGTAGATCTATATTGTGTCTGCACACCTTTTTTCAATAAGCTCTTAGTCTCTACTATACAGTTCAGAATATACAATTAATTAACTTATTAATTAATTTAGTATCTCTTGTTGGTACTAGCGCCCCTCATTTAATTAAACTACCAATTAAATCATCTAGATTTCATAGGGAGCAGCTGTACTGGGTTTACATTATTAATATTAGTATAGACCTTTTTGAATTATCCTAAGCGCGGAGCTAGACAAGCCAATGTGAGTGGCTGTCTACAATTCTACATATAGAATGGTGCCATACCTTGTGGTATGACATCAGGGAGGTGGAGATTTATTACATTGATAATACATGGTTATCTCTGCTGTACTTTGCTCTATTTAGAGATATTATTGCAGACACTGACAAACATGACGACACCGCACTTCTGTAAACGAAACGCAGCGCCAATCTTCCCTGACGCACATGGCGGGCAGGGCTGGGGGTCTGATATATATTAAAACAAATTGTAAAAACTCATTTAAAGATATTACGATAAAACTCTGTAAAATTTTAGAACAGCCCAGACTTGGGGACAAGGAAACGGAATCGGAGATGGCCAACATCCAATGTTCGCTCGCTTCCTTCTATGCATTTGGCAGTCACATGACCACTAACATTTTGGGGTTCCCCAGGAATGCGGATCTCCTTCGCAGAACCCTGGAACATTGGAAGCTGCTTCTGCTGGGGGTCTTCACAATGAATTAATATTAAAAGGACCCGGGACAACTCACCAGAACCCCCCCACATCCACACGCCAACCCTCCCACCCCAAGGGCGGATGTGAGTGGGTATCTGGGGGGTTCTGGTGAGTTTTCCTGGGTCTAGAGAGGCACCAATCTTTTTTGTGACTTATACTTTTATTGCAATGACCGTTTTCAATAAATTATATTTTGGAGAGTAGTTGGTGTGGTGTCTGTGCCTTTTTCTTCTTTTTTGAACCATCATCTGACCCCTTACGGCACTCCCAGTGCTAAAACTAGGTCCCTGGTACTGTCTGCAGCTGGGGCTTCCAATATCCTTTTAGTGACACAAACCACATCCAGTAACGTGTCCCCCTGTAACTTCCTAAGGCTCCTGTCACACTGGGGCGGGAGCGGCGTCGGCGGTAAAGCAGCGCTATATTTAGCGCTAGTTTACCGTCATTTTAGCCGCGGTATTCAAGGTTAAAACCACCCCGCTAGCAGCCGAAAAGGGGTTAAAACCCCCCGCAAAGCGCCGCTGCAGCAGTGCTTTGCCGGCGGTCTTGCCACGGTCTCCCATTGATTTCAATGGGTAGGAGCAGTGAATACACCGCTCCTTCACCGCTCCAAAGATGCTGCTAGCAGAACTTTTTTTACCGTCCTGCTAGCAGCACCGCTCCAGTGTAAAAGCCCTCCGGCTTTCACACTGGAGTTAAAGGACCCGCTTTTTTCAGGCGCTATTTTTAGCGCTGTAGCTCCTGAAAAACGCTTCAGTGTGAAAGCGGCCTAACAGATACACACGGATCAGGCATAACATTATGATGAGCCACCTAATATTGAGTAGGTCCCACTTTTGCTGCCAAAACAGCCCTGAACCATCCAGGGATGGACACCACTAGACAAAGCATCACACCGCCTCCGCCGGATTGTCTTCTTCCTATAGGGCATCCAGGTACCATCTCTTCCCCAGGTAAGCAATGCAGATGCACCAGCCATTCATATTGTATAAAAGAAAAAATGTGAGTCATCAGACCAGGCCACCTTCCTCCATTACTCCGTGGTACAGCTACAGTTGTGCTCATAAGTTTGCATACCCTGTCAGAATTTAGGATTTCTTGGCCATTTTTCAGAGAATATGAATGAGAACACAAAAACGTTTCTTTCATTCATGGTTGTGTTTGACTGAAGCCATTTATTATCAATCACCTGTGTTTACTTTTTAAAATCATAATGACAACAGAAACTACCCAAATGACCCTGATCAAAAGTTTACATACCCTGGTGATTTTGGCCTGATAACATGCACACAAGTTGACACAAAGGGGTTTGAATGGCTATTAGAAAGGTAACCATCCTCACCTGTGATCTGTTTGCTTGTAATTAGTGTGTGTATAAAAGGTCAATGAGTTTCTGGACTCCTGACAGACCCTTGCATCTTTCATCCAGTGCTGCACTGATGTTTCTGGATTCTGAGTCATGGGGAAGCAAAAGAATTGTCAAAGGATCTGAGGGAAAATGTAGTGGAACTGTATAAAACAGGAAAGGGATATAAAAAGATATACAAGGAACTGAGAATGCCAATCAGCAGTGTTCAAACTCTAATCAAGAAGTGGAAAAACGAGGGGTTCTGTTGAAACCAAACCACGGTCAGGTAGACCAACTAAAATGTCAGCCACAACTGCCAGGAAAATTGTTCGGGATGCAGAGAAAAACCCACAAATAACTTCAGGTGAAATACAGGACTCTCTGAAAACATGTGGTGTGGCTGTTTTAAGATGCACAATAAGGAGGCACTTGAAGAAAGATGGGCTGCATGGTCGAGTCGCCATAAGAAAGCCATTACTACACAAATGCCACAAAGTATCCCACTTACAATACGCCAAACCGCACAGAGACAAACCTCAAACCTTCTGGGACAAAGTCATTTGGAGTGACAAGACCAAAATTGAGCCATAAACGCTACATTTGGAGGAGTCAACAAGGCAGCACAGTGTGGTGTAGTGGTTAGCACTTTCACCTAGCAGTAATAGGGTCACTGGTTCAAATCCCAACCATGACACCTTCTGCCTGGAGTTTGCATGTTCTCCATGTGCCTGCGTGGGTTTCCTCCGGGTACTCCGGTTTCCTCCCACACTCCAAAGACATGCTGGTAGGTTAATTAGATCCTGTCGATAAAATTGGCCAAATATGTGTATGTTGCATGTATGTGTTTGTAAGCGTGTCGGGACCCCACAGGGCAAGGACCGCACTATACCACAGATGGACACCAGTAGCAAAAAGCGCCGCTGAGGCGATTCAGTTCGCATAGGTAGTGCTATACAAGTCATTCATTCATTCAAGTCCTATGATGAAAGGTACACCATTCCTACTGTGAAACACGGAGGTGGATCGCTGAGATTTTGGGGATGTGTGAGCTACAAAGGCACAGGAAATTTGGTCAAAATTGATGGCAAGATGAATGCAGTATGTTATCAAAAAATACTGGAGGAACATTTGCATTCATCAGCCAGGAAGCTGCGCATGGGACGTACTTGGACATTCCAACATGACAATGATCCAAAACACAAGGCCAAGTCCACCTGTCATTGGCTACAGCAGAATAAAGCGAAGGTTCTGGAGTGGCCATCTCAGTCTCCTGACCGCAATATCATTGAGCCACTCCGGGGAGATCTCAAAACGTGCCGTTCATGCAAGACAGCCCAAGAATTTACAGGAACTGGCAAGAGGAATGGGCAGCTTTACCATCTGGGAAGATAAAGAGCCTCATCCACAAATACCACAAAAGACTTCAAGCTGTCATTGATGTTAAAGTGTTAAAAAGGGGGCAATACACGGCTTTAACAACCGGGGTATGTAAACTTTTGATCAGGGTCATTTGGGTAGTTTCTGTTGTCATTATGATTTAAAAATAGTAAACACAATTGATTGATAATAAATGGCTTCAGCCAAACACTAACCATGAGTGAAAGAAATGTTTTTGTTATCATTCATATTCTCTGAAAAATGGCCAAGAAATCATAAATTCTGCCGGGGTATGTAAACTTATGAGCACAACTGTATGTTACTTATGTTTTGGCTGTGGACATGGGTCAGTATGGGCACCATGACTGGTCTGCAGCCCCACACACCAAACTAATACACTGTGTGTTTTGACACCTTTCTATTGGAACCAACAATTGCTCCCCACATGCACCAATAAGCTTTGGCTTATCCAATCACTGGTTCGCTGCTTTTCGTTCCTTGAACCACTTTCGGTCGGTCCTGACCACTGCGGACCGGGAACATCCCACAAGAGCTGCAGTTTTGGAGGTGCTCTGACCCAGTCATCTACCCATTACAATTTGGTAAACGTCAAAGTCACTCAAATCCTTTCGTTCGCCCATTTTTTCTGCTTTCAAACACATCACCTTTGGGGAAAAACATGTTCACTTGCACCCTAATGTATCCCACCTAGTTTCAGCTGCCGTTGTCACAAAATAATCAATGTTATGCACTTTACTTGTCAGTGGTCAGTTTTATGTTGGCGAAGCGCTGGACCTCAGAGTGGGCAGAGATTCAGGAGTCAAAAAACAATCTTTTAGAGGCAGTTCTCAGAGTATTGCATGGGGCAGATTTACTAAAGGCAAATAGACTGTGCAAGAGCAGCTGCACTAGTTTTCCGCAAAGCTTAGTAAATGTGGTAAAAGCTCTTCTGTTTGCCGTCATCCAATTTTTTCTTTTTAAATGTTTCTTGCAACTGAGTATTGGGTATTCTTTACAAACTGAAGGTGCGTCGGCGGTAAAGCTCTGCTATTCTTAGCGACGTAGTTTAAGCGTCACTTTTTGGCCGCTGGCAAGGTGCTTTGCGGGCACTTCGGAGCCGGAGCGCTCCCGCAACGCCCCAAAGATGCTGCTTGCAGGAATTTTTTATTCCCTTCCTGCAAAACGCACCCCCCCCCCCCAAGTGTGAGAGCACTCGGGCTGTCACACTGGTGTGGCAGGGAAGGCGTTTTTCAGGCGCTATTTTTAGTCCTTTAGCGCCTGAAAGATGCCTCAGTGTGAAAGTAGCCTAATGCCACACGGTTGGAATTTCCGACGGAAAATGTCCTATGGACAATGTTGTCGGAAAATCCGACCATGTGTAGGCTCCATCGGACATTTTTCCGTCGGAATTTCCAAAGGAAAAAATTTGAGATCCTGCTCTCAAATTTTCCGACAACAAAGTCCGATCGGACTTTTTCCGATCGTGTGTAGAGAATTCCGACGGACAAAGTGCCACGCATGCTCAGATCAAAATTACAAGACCAAAGCTATTGGCTAATAGCCTCTACGTAGTTCCGTCATACGCAACGAACGTCACCACGTTCAGAATGATCGGATTTTCCGACAACTTTGTCCGACCGTGTGTATGCTACACCAGTGTCGGACAAAATCCGTTGGAAAAAAATCTGACGGATTTTGTGGTCGAATTTCCGACCGTGTGTACGGGGCATTAGACCCCTTTCACACTAGAGGCGTTTTTCACACTTGGGCAGTGCCTTTGCAGGATGGGAAAAAAAAAAAAAAAAAGTCCTGCAAGCAGCATCTTTGGAGCGCTGTATACACCGCTCCTCCACCGCACTTCCCATTGAAATCAATCGGCAGCGCTTCAGCAGCGGCGCATTTAACCCTTTCTTTGGCTGCTTGCGGGGCTTAAAAGTGCCCCGTTAGCGGCCGAAGAATTCTATTTTTCACCGCATGGTAATCCAAATGACCGTGTTTTAAGGGCTGAGAGCTCCCCCTTTCTTAATGGCAGATTCTAAAAATGGTACTGATGATAAAGAGATCTGGGCCACCAAACTGACAGCCACCAATATAAGAGAAAAACAAACATTTAAAAAAAAAAAAAGGTTTGGTATTGTCCAGTACAATGTTGGGGTTTTCTGCCAGCACACAAGCCCTGATGAAGCAGATTGACTTTTTAATAAACGTGTGGGGGAAAAATACTATTTTTTACTTGATGAATCATGCCATGTGGTGCTCTCAACCATCTGATGTAAACCATCTCTGAGCTGATCCACGTGGACAATCTACGATGCCACGTCTCTACATGAAGCCATGCTCAGCAGGTGGCCTTCATTCCATCACTGATATTTCCGTATGGCTTGAAAAAAGGATTTGCACCAACACTTCATCTGTATCTAGCGGGATTAAAACACTTTTCTGAGAGTTTTCTAGAAGAAATGAAAACCTTCCAGTCCTCGTCGTCATACTTCTTCATGTTCATGCTGCTTATCTTGTAATGAAACTAAATCCCATCTGCTCATACAGCAAATGTCTTGTGCGCCAAATGACAGCCTAATAGAATAAATTAGGTATATCAATCCAATATTTCCTAAATTGTCTGCACAATGCACTTATAAATCCAATGATTGATTCCCTATACACTAGATTGTCAAAAGTATTAGGACACCTTCCTTTACACGCACATTAGCTTTAATGGCATCCCAGTCTTAGTCCGTAGGGTTCAATATGGAGTTGGCCCACCCTTTGCAGCTATAACAGCTTCAACTCTTCTGGGAAGGCTGTCCACAAGGTTTAGGAGTGTCTATGGGAATGTTTGACCATTCTTCCAGAAGCGCATTTGTGAGGTCAGGCACTGATGTGGACGAGAAGGCCTGGCTCTCAGTCTTTGCTCTAATTCATCCCAAAGGTGTTCTATCGAGTCAAGGTCAGGACTCCGTGCAGGTCAGTCAATTTCCTCCACCCCAAACACACTCATCCATGTCTTTGCGCACCAGTGCACAAAAGCAAGGTCCATAGTCATGTTGGAACAGGAAGGGGCCATCCCAAAACGGTTCCCACAAAATTGGGAGCATGAAAAGGTCTTGGCATGCAGACGCCTAATGCTGCGTACATACGATCGGACTTCCCGGCGGACTTAGTCCGGTGGACAATCCGACGGACTTTGCAGCTGAGGTCTACCGGACTTTCAAGCAAACGGATTTGGCCACACACATGATCACTCCAAAAAGCTGCAGGATTCTAACAAGGAAGTTCATAGCCAGTAGCCAATAGCTGCCCTAGCGTCGGTTTTAGTCCGTCTAGCACACAGACAACCGGACTTTGACCGGACTCGAGTCCGGTGGACAATTTCGAAGCCAGTCTCATTTCTAGTGACAAGCAAAAAACTTAATAACCTGCGCCAAAAGGAATACGCTACTAGAAAATCGCATAAGAACACAATGCGATAATAGAAAATCGCATTAAAAACACACAACCGCTGCTGCTGCAAAGGTTAAATAAGCCTTAAGGAATGAATAGAATATATAGGCTGCGCTCATCAGCGAGTTCTGGGTGCGCGCATGGCGTGCGCTCCAACAGAACAGGAAGCGGCGTCACTGGCTCGCAGACCGGAAGTTACGTCGACGCGTTTCGCCCCTCCTCCAGGGTGTCCTTGATGAGTCTGGAGTATCACTGGGATTTCTGACACCATCCACCCTATCCCCCCACCAAAACGTTTTTAAAGACCCTAGGACTGCAAAGCCTTGGGTCATTTTCTTTCGGTGAGTGGGGATTATCATTCAGTGACAACCTGCAACTTATTATTTCAACATTTTAAACAATTCTAGTCTGTATATTTGTTTTGTTCACCATCGATCATGCAACATTGATTAATGTAATGAATATTACTCTTCACATTATTATAACATTGTAGTCATTGCTGCACAATTTATATATTTTTTTATTCACGATCACTTATGTTTTTTGATACCTTTTCTATATATTTTCACAATGGTGATATATACCCGCTAGCGCAGCCTATATATTCTATTCAGTCTCATTTCTAGGTCCGCCGGACTTTTGGGAAGAAAAAGTCCACTGGAGCCCACACACGATCGAATTGTCAGGTCTATGGAGCGACGGATGTCAGCGGTGACATGTCCGCTGACATACGACCCGCTAAAGTGTGACGGAGGAAGACTCTACGGTCTGTCTTTATCCGATCCCCCATAGGAGGAGAGCGGCGCTCTGACAGATCCGTCCCTGCACAGTGTGCAGAGACAGACCTGTCATCGGCCTGCTCAGCGGGGATCGACGGAGTGATCCCTGCTGAGCAAAGCGTAGCCCGTACACGGACACGGACATGTGAAAGGGCCCTTAGGTTGTTAAGATTGGTGGGGTCCAGCGAGGGCTTTTTTTGGTATGGGAGTGACTAGCACATGTTTCAGAGGGTTGGGGAAGATGCCAGTAGAGAGGGAGAGGTTGAAGATATGAGTAAAGAGTGTAGGACAGAGTCAGAGGGTGACCGTAGTATTTGAGAAGGAACAGTGTCCAGCGGGCAGGCGGTTAGGCAGGCATTAAAATACTTTTTTCCCCTCACTGTATATAGTTGGCACAGGGAGCATTTCTCTATTATCAATGTTAGAATAAGTTTCCATTTTGTGACAGACCTAGCCGGGACAGAGGCTTTTTGGAGGGGACTGAATGCTAGCCTCGTGCCGACTGATTATGGGCATTTGGGGGAACGGTGTTCTTTGTGAGCTGTATGCCCGGGGACCCTTGAGGTGGTGCTACTTTGGATTCAGGTCCATATCCCCCCAAGAGACACAGACTCTGGGAACCCTGTATTTGCCATATTACAAATAGTGGCCGATTTCCTACTGTTGGTACACATACTGTTACATGCCAATGTCATCAACTCCAGCCACCTTTCTGTTTTCTATAACGTAAATGAGTCTAGTGTGGCTTCTCTTTCAGCCATTGTTGTCTGGGCTAATTATCCCTGCAATTGGGAAGGAGTCCTGTGTTTAACCCTTTCCCGCCGAGCATAGGCACATCTGCGTACTCGGCTTTCGGGGGTTATACCGGGATGATGCCCGCAGCTGCAGGCATCATCCCGGTACCGTTGTTTAAAGCCGGCGATCGGCTTTCTGAGGATAACAACCGATGCAGCTAAAAGCCGCTCGGTTGTTATCCCGGAGGAGCGGGAGGGGACGTCCCCCCCCCCCCCTCCTGCCGCTCTTTCCGGGCCTCCCGTTCAATCGGGAGGTCCGATCCAATATCCGCCGCTTCCGGCGGCTAGTGACAGACTGGAATGAAGCCGGAAACGGCTTCATTTCAGTCTCCTTGATGGAAACACGGAAGCGACGTCACAACGTCACTTCCTGTTTATTCGGCTGCCAATGGCGCCGTTTAAAAAAAATAAATAAAATAGAGTATTCAGATACACCGTTTTCGGTGATCTGAAAACTTTAAAGTGCAAAGGAGGGATTTGGGGCCATTTTATTTTCTAGATTCTCTGCTATATATATATATATATATATATATATATATATATATATATATATTTCTTGAATTTTTCGTATGGGTTTCTTGTTCGGCTGATCGGAGAGTTCGGTAGCTGCCTTTGTGTTTGGAAATGGAATGTCCTAAACTACTTTAACCCCTTTCATACTGTGTAGCCGCTGTGATTTTTTTAGAACTGAACATTCAAACCTCCCATCCCGGTATGACTGCAACCCAGTCCACAGTGACAGAACACCCACCAAAGAAAATCTCTTATTTGGGCGATTAGTTTATTGCTTTTTCCAGAAATGTACACAGTTCTTGAAGTCAAGCTACAGGCATCTTCTGCAAAATAATTTCATTTTTTGCGAGATACTTTCTTGTACACCTAAAGGAATGCCGGGGCCGATTGGTTTCTATTTACATGATCTGGTGGCAATAACAAAGGCAGATCCTCCAACTCAGCAGTCAGCTGAGTAAAGAAAAGCAAACAGCAATCTTTTCAGAACAGGAACTGGTACGGATAGGCAATTATGTTGTTAAAGCTGAACTGGGGGAAGGTTATTAAAGCGGTTGTAAAGCTAGAAAGTTTTTTTTTTTTTACCTTAATGCATTTAGGTAGGGCTTAACAAATTTGCTTGGAATCTAGGAACCAGCTAAAAAAGTTAGGATCTATTTTTTTTTTTTTTTTTAACTAACAAATCTTACAGGTGGAACATATAACATGTTCCCGAAGGTGAACTTATCCTTTAACCCTTTCTCAGCCAGAGACGTTTTTGCTTTGCATTATAAAAAACTTTTAGGCCTGGAGATTACATAAAACCCCCAAACATTATATATATATATATTTTCTGAAAGCTGAAAATAAAAAATAAATAAATAGTGGCAATTCCAATTACCACAAACACACAAACACACACACTAAAAGTTAAAAGAGAAGTATGGTTTATTTTTTTTCAGATTCATACTTACCTAGGTGGATGCAGCATCGGTCCCCTGACGCCTCTAACACTGAGAACTGAGAGATCAAACACAGCCGATCGATCAGTTTGCACATCTCCCCGAGCAGAGAGCTGCTGACTGTCGGTTACCGCTGCCTGTTCACTGGAGCGCCGGGCTGTGGAGGGAGCGGCTCGCTGAGAGGCTGAGACGGGTAACGGTCCAGGGATCTGGGTGGATCCTGACTCCATGGTCGCGATGACACGGAGCCTGGACCAACTCTGACATCAGCAGAGAGCAGATTTCAGCTCGCTCCCTACTGAAAACGGGTCACAGGAGTGCAGAACAAACTGCACTCCTGTGATCCATAGGAAGTACAGCCAAACAAGTTTTGGCTGAACTACTTCTTGATTTTAGGGGGCATAAAAACACATTAAATTAAAAAAATTTGGGTAAAATTGAAAACCTGAGGCTAATAAAGAGATACTCAACATGCCAAACTTTAATCGTTTGCCGACCGGCTCAAAGGCTGACTAACGTACCTGTACGTTGCCCTTTAAGAACTGGTTTGCGGGTGCGCGAGCTGCGACCTCCATGAGTGTGATCGGGGGTTCTAAGTAATTTTCTAACAGAGAAAGATTTTAACTTAAAACCAACAAATGTCAGAAAAAGGTTTAATGTTTAAGTGGTTAAACGTTTTTCACTTACACACAAAGTCTTTTCCATTGACAAATTGTTACAATGTTTATACTGAACTTCAACTGATAAAGAATGTTTTAATTCTTTGCCGACTGCCTGTTTTTTTCCTCCCTTTCTTTTGAGGGTTGTGGCTTCAGAAGAGCAGAGAGAATTCTTTGCATAGAAAGAATTGCGAAACACTTTACGCCCCTTTCACACTTGTGCGACTTCAAAGTCGCACGATTTTGCAGTGATTTTTGCCGCGATTTCAAGGAATGCCTGTGTAAGTGGCATCAAAAGCGGACCAAAGTAGTGCAGGGACTACTTTGAAGTTGGAACGACTTGCAGTAGTACTAATATGAATGGCTGTCATTGGAAATGATGGGGAACGACTTGTCATGCTACTTTGCAGTCCCAAATCGTGAGACAAGTTGTATAAAAGTGTGAAAGGGGCCTAAGTCAAGATAACGATTCTTGACGATTAATTGTGCAGCTCTATCTCACGGAGAGGAAGAATTGGGAAATGCTGATGTAAACAAGCATTTCCCCCGTTCTGCCTAGTGACACCGATCTCTGCTCCCTGTAATCAGGAGCGGTGATCAGTGTAGTGTCACACACAGCCCCTCCCCCCCCCCACACACAGTTAGAATCACTCCCTAGGACACACTTAACCCCTACAGCGCCACCTAGTGGTTAACCCCTTCACTGCCAGTCACATTTACACAGTAATCAATGCATTTTTAATTGCACTGAATGCTGTATAAATGTGAATGGTCCCAAAATTGCGCCAAAAGTGTCCGATCTGTCCGCCATAATGTCGCAGTCACGATAGAAAAATAAATAAAAATCGCTGATCACCGCCATTATAGTAAAAAAAAAAAAAAAAAAAAAAAATTATTTATAAAAACGCCATAAAACTATCCCCTATTTTGTAGACATCAATTTTGTTTGGGAGCCACGTCGCACGACCGCGCAATTGTCAGTTAAAGCAACGCAGTGCCGAATCGCAAAAAATGTCCTGGTCAGGAAGTGGGTAAATCTTCCGGGGCTGAAGTGGTTAACTGCATCCCTTTAGTCACGATTTCCTGATGGAAATATCTCACCAAAAATGAAATTTTTGTGGCAGGGGATGCTGGAAATCTGACTTGTATCTTAGTGCAGATCAGTGAGCCAATCACACAAGCAGGAAATTATATTTCTAAGGGGCATCACTACAAATTTTGTATTCAGAACACTTCCAGGTTGCCATACTGGATTTTACAGAAAAATGACGGTGGCTGTACATTGAAGAAAAAAGGTAATTTTTTTAAATAATTTTCAATTACAATATGACTTGATTTGCAAATGTATACACTACATTTTTATTTGCTACTTTTCCCCCCCCCCTCAAAAGTGGAATTGCCCTTTAAGTCACGGTGGAGGAAATACGCGACAGCGAGCCCTTAATATGCATGTTTCTGGCAACGATTCCAGGATTGGCCGCAGCACTGATTATTTGTTGAAGGTTAGCAATGTCATTTCTAAAGCCGATTTTAATTTTGTGCCCAGAGCTCAGCTTTAAAATCCTTGCAATGCATTTTGTTCATGAATAGGGAATTGCTTTTTTGACCCAACAAAACTGGAGTAACACATGAAGGTGTCATGAGACTTTGAATGGTGTCAAGTCATGTGTGTATGATGCAGCTGCCAAGCAATCTTCCATACAAGAGATGTTTGTACACACACACACACACACACACACACACACACACACACACACGATACAGGAAGGGAAACCACCATATTAAGAGTGGAAACCCTCGAATATCCAAAAAATAGGATTTTTTGTACTCACCGTAAAATCCTTTTCTCTGTAATTCACCGACCGACACAGCTCCTCTCTGTAACAAATGGGTTGTTAGCCTTATCACTAGGAGAATACTAGGCATAGTTGTAATACAACACTCAGAACTCTTAGTTCCGCCCAGGGGGCGGTCCCTTGGGTAACAACCCCCCTGTCTGCAGACAGACCTCAGTACGTCAACAAGCAGTACAACATAAAAATAAAAGGAGGGGCGGGTGCTGTGTCGGTCAGTGAATTACAGAGAAAAGGATTTTACGGTGAGTACAAAAAAATCCTATTTTCTCTTATATTCACCGACCGACACAGCTCCTCTCTGTAACAAATGGGACGTCCCCAAGCAGTGCCAAACGAGGGGTGGGAAAACAGCATAAAAACTTCATCCACCGTGGCAAGTGGGAACTAGTGAAACTTTACCCACAAAAAACAACAGTGCTGGAAAAACCACCACAAAAATCAAGGTATCCCCAACAGGAGTGAACACCCAAAACCGCATCAAACTGCGGAAGTAATGCAACAGTGCATTAACATAACAGTACTGTGTTTTTCTCGAAAAACCAGTAAAAGAAAAAAATTAAAATAAAAAATTAAAATATATTGCATATTCAATTGCAACTACATGGCTGCCTGCAAAACTTTGAAGCCAAAACAGGCATCAACCGATGCACCGGCGTCTACATTGTAGAACTTGGTAAACGTGTGGACAGACGACCAGGTGACCGCTTTACACACCTGAGCGGCAGACGCTTGGTGTCGGAAAACCCAAGACATTCCGATTGCCCTTGAGGAGTGGGCCGTGACCGGAAAGAGGGGCACCTGCCCCTTCCAGGCATAGGCTTGCGCTACAGTCTGTCCGATCCACCTGGAAATGGCGGCCGACGAGACCGCCATGCCTTTCATTGGACCAGCCACCGAAACAAACAGTGAGTCCAACTTCCAAAAGGGAGCTGTGGCAGACAAATACACCTCAAGAGCCCGAAGCACATCCAGAGCGCGAAGGGCCACCTCCTTAGGGTGCTTCGGCTTAGGACACAGAGATGGCAATACAATGTCCTCATTGATATGAAAAGCCGAGACCACTTATGGTAGAAAAGACGGTTGCGGACACAACACCACCTTATCCTTGTGGATAACCAGATAGGGCGACTTGCAAGACAAGACCGCCAGTTCCGAAACCCTCCTGGCCGATGTGATGGCCACTAGGAAGGCCACCTTCAGGGAAAGTCAACAGGGGAATCTCCCTGATATTTTCAAATGGCGGTTTTTGTAGCGCCAACACCCGGTTTAGATCCCAAGGGGGTAGCGGTGGACGCACCAGAGGGACTACATGTCGTAACCCCTGAACGAAGGTACTCACTGAGGAGTGAGATGCGGGGGGGGGGGGGGGGGGGGGGGGGTCGCTGAAAAAAGACAGCTAATGCTGAAAATTTGCCCTTTAATGGTGCTTAATGCCAATTTCTGGTCTACTCCTTGCTGAAGAAAAGCAGGATCCTGGATATGGAAAAGGAGCACGGATGCCATCCTTTCTCCTCACACATGGAGATGTAGGCTTTCCAGGTACGATGGTACACCTTCCGAGAAGATTTCCGTGCTCTCAACACAATTGGGATCACCGAGTCCGACAGACCCCGGTTCCTCAACACCTGGCTCTCAAAAGCCATGCCGTTAAAATCAGCGATGGTAAAGCAGGATGGATAATCAGACCTTAAGACAGAAGGTCCTCTCGCAGCGGCAGCCGTCAGGGAGCGTCTGCCACCAGACGCACCAGGTCTGCGTACCAGGGACGCTGCGGACAATCTGGGGCAACCAGTATTACTGGGATCCCCACAGCTTCCACCCTGCGAAGCAGACGTGGTAACAGTTTCAGTGGAGGAAAGGCGTAAATCAGCTAGTACTGATCCCACGGAGCCACCAGCGCATCTGACGCGTCGGCCCATGGGTCTCTTGTCCTGGACACGAATCTTGGCACCTTCCGATTGATACGGGAGGCCAGCAGATCCACGCCTGGTGTGCCCCACCTCAGGCACAGTAACCTGAATGTCTCCGGATGTAATGACCATTCCCCAGGGTCCAGAACCTGTCGACTCAAACAGTCCGCCTGCCAGTTCTCCACTCCCGGGATGTAAATGGCTCACAGGGCCGGTACGTGTCGCTCTGCCCACCAAAGTATGTGAGCGACCTCCCGTGCAGCGGCTGAGCTTCTTGTCCCCCCTTGGTGATTGACTTATGCCACGGCCGTGGCGTTGTCTGACTGGGTCCTGATCGGACGCCCTTGCAGTCTCCTCGACCATGTAGAGAGACCGATTTCCCAGACTGAATCCCAGGGACCTCAACCACCAGATCAGTGAGTATCTGACTGACTCACCTGGATCTGTCGATCCAGGGACAACTGAGATATCTCCCATTTTGTCAAAATCTTCTTCTGCACTCTGGTGTGGAACTGGGCATAAGGTACTGCCTTGAAGGAAGCTACTATGAGTCCCAGTACTCGCATGTAAAAGCGGAGCGACGACCACTTGTGGTTCATCCGCTGTTTTACCACAAATCTGAGAGTCTGCAATTTGCATGAAGGGAGAACACTCTCGCTTCCCTGGAGTCCAGCCGCAAGCCTAGGTACTCCAGACGCTGGGTCGGCACAATCACCGACTTCATTAGGTTCAACAGCCACTCAAATTCTTGCAGGGTCTGCATGGTGATCGCCACATCCTCGTCTAATACTGAGGCGCAAGATCGTCTAGGTATCGCATGATCGCGATCCCATGTTGCCGTAGCAACGCCAACACTGGATCCAATACCCCGATAAAGACTCGGGGGGCTGAAGCCAGACCAAAGGGACGAGCCACAACTGGTAGTGGGCTTCCCCGACTGTAAACCGCAGCAACTTTTGATGCCGAAGGCATATGGGTATGTGCAGGTACGCATCCTGGATGTCTAAGGACGCCAGGGAGTCCCCTTGATGGAGTGCAGCGACTACTGAGCGCCATTCGGAACCTCTACACTTTTACAAAGTGATTGAGGGCTTTTAGGTCCAAGATAGGCCGTACCCCTTCCTTCTTGGGGACCACAAACAGATTTAAGTAGAATCCCTGGAAGCTTCTGATTCCGGAACCTGTACAATCACCCCGCACTTCCGCAAATCCCTTACCGCCCCCAAGAGGGCCTCCCGGCGAGCCGGGGATACGGGCATGCTGGAGGGGAAGAAACTGTTTGGCGGCCAAGAGAGAAACTTGTAACCTGTGGAAATCAGATCGCAGACCCTTTGGTCGGACAACCGTGAGGACCACCGTGCTGCAAACTCCCGAAGGCGACCCCCCCGCCCGAGATATGGGTGGGGGCAATCTTCGTGCGGTAGCACTTTTTATTCGCAGGCTTGTTAGGCTTGCGGTTCCAGAGACGACTTTGATCGTCCGTGTCGGGCTTGGACGCTTTGTCGAAGCTCCGGGCGGACGGGAAAAAAAAAAAAACGTTTGTGAGCGGAAAAGGAGGGCCCTTGCCTACGGCGTGGCTCCTTAGCCTTCCTGGCCTGTGGGAGTAGTGTACTCTTACCTCCGGTGGCATTTTCAACAATGTCATCTAATGAGGCTCCAACGAGCCGGTTGCCAAGGAAGGGAAGATCCGTCAGGGCTTTTTTGGATGCCTGGTCAGCAGACCAGCATTTTAGCCAAATCAGGCGCCTCAGCACCACAGCTGACACTGAAGCCCTGTATAACAGAGGGAGAGTATCCAGGGCCGCGTCACAGATGTACTTAAGGCCTTGCACTAGTTGGTCTGCTAGTTCCACGCAGACAGGAGAAGCCTGTTGCTCTCCCAATTCGCGGTGCAAAACTTTTGCCCACTCAGTCAGTGTCTGCGACACAAGTGCGGATGCCAGTACTGGTCGCACGGCTGACCCCACCACCGTAAACGAGGAACGAGCCACTGCCTTTCTGTTCGTGGGATCCTTGAATGCAGGAGTCCCCTCAACCGTGATCGTGGTTACTTTATTTAACCTGGATACTGGGGGGTCCACGACCGGAGGAGCCGACCATCTTTGAGAAGGCTCTCCTCAAAAGGGTAACGCACCCTCATGTATTTGGGGACCAAGGGTCCGTTGCGGGCGACCCCATTCCCTGTAAATAAACTTGTCAAAATAAGTCAGATACGGGAACACCTTAGGTGAACATGCTGGCTTGCGGGACCCAAAAGGGACCGGTACATCAGCAGAGGAATCTGCTGGCTCCTGAATCTTCAGGGAATCACGCACAGCTGTGATAAGTGCTCCAACAAGCGCTTTGTCGCGCCCGGACCCGGACGGGGACTCATCCTCCGGTCCGAAACGGTCCTGGTCAGCGTCATCTGACAAGGCAGAACAGGGGTCACCAGCCTCAGCAGGACCCGAGTCTGCGTCAGCGCTCTCCCCAGAGGACGGGGGGGGGGGGCAGGGGCCTCTTTAGTGCACCTTCTTCCCACGCACCGCCTCCATCTTGGCAACGAGTAAATTGAGGACCGCCGTCAGGGTGTCCATGGGTACTGCGCAATCTGCAGGTGACCCGGTTACAATTGCCTGGATTCCGGGGGAAGAAACACCAGTTTCTGAAGCCATGCTGACCCTATCCTGTCTGCCACCCGAAGTGGACTTAGGACAGTGACAGTCCCGCCCTCCTTGCCACCGCTGACTGAGGGGCTCTTTCCGCCGGACTCACCACCCTGAGGAGTTCTGCGCTGTCCACAAGTAGTGCCTGTCGTCCCTGAGTGCTCCCAAGTGCAGAGGAAACAAAAACTGTGTCAGCTGCTAGAATGAGTGCTAAAAAGTTCTAGAAAAAAGTGCTTTAGCTTCAATAAAATGGCTGCCCAGCGTCCAGTACACAGACAGGAAACACAGGGAAAATGGCTGTGAGCACACACGAGTCATGCTGCTGCTAGAGAACACTGAGAACGTGTTCAGACTTCCAGAAAATGGCCGCCAGTGTCCTGAATAGGAGATCACTTGGAAAATGGCCGCTGGAGTCCAGGAAGGCAATCTGCCCTTGCCCACACCTAAAATGGCCGCCAGCAGCTCCATGAGGTACAGAAAGCAAAGATGATAGCAGAAACACAGCACCGCACAAGACCACAGCAGATCCTCACAGGCACCTTCCGGGAGCATAACCCACAGAACCCAGGACACCCCCAGCCAGCCAGCATCTCAGGTGAGAGCCCACAAAGATCCCTGTATATACAGACATACACTGCTCAGCAGCCACATGCAGCACCCCACCAGGGAGGGGGGAGGGAAGATAGGGACTGGGGAGGTTAGAGAGGGAGGAGAGGAACCTCCGAATCGACCTCCCAGGGAATGCCCAGCTGCTCAGCCCCACCGAGGCAGGGAGAGCTGTACTTACCAGTCCTGAAGAGCTGGGAGACATTCCACTGCAGGACTACTCCTAATCAGTATAGGGTAGCTGCTAGGCCTCGGCATACTGTGACTCAGACATCAGTAGCCCGGTCATATGTACGCCCCGGAGCATAAAAGCTCACCGACCACCTCTGGAGCTGAGGTTTCGTCGTGGCCTGCCGAGCCGTAGCTGCGACCTGCACACGCTCGATGGCCGGACTGGGGAGACTACAAGGATAAGGGTATCCAGCCTGTCACCCAGCCGGCTGTTGATAGTAGATCACAGGATCAGTCATCTTGCGCAAAAAGCCAAGCTTCTGCATAAAAAAAAACACGGACCGATGGGCCCGCAGGGTTCCTAGGTCTTTCTCCTTTACTAGGCAAAAAAAAACTGAGGTCTGTCTGCAGACAGGGGGGTTGTTACCCAAGGGACCGCCCCCTGGGCGGAACTAAGAGTTCTGAGTGTTGTATTACAACTATGCCTAGTATTCTCCTAGTGATAAGGCTAACAACCCATTTGTTACAGAGAGGAGCTGTGTCGGTCGGTGAATATAAGAGAAAAGACCATCTCTCAGTGGCGGTGCATCCATAAGGGCGCACGGGCGCCACCCCCTCTCTCCTGCCACCCCCTCTAGCACCAATAGATAGATTCATGCAGTGTTTTTTTTAAAAGCACCCGATTAGAGCAATAGGCTCCAATAGGCGTCAAAAAAGTTGACCCGCGAGCGCCATGCTGGGCGCTCGCAGGTCACTCAGCTGTGTTAATAAAGCAAATGAATATTCGCTTTCCTAACACTAAACTGCCTCTCCGCCAATCAGGTGCTCGGACCTGTTACCCGTCACCTGATTGGCTGAAACGACAGGCGCTGTGATTAGACACGCCAGGCCTCCAATGATGGCAGAGGATGGGAAGAGAGGATGGGAGAAGACATCAAGGAGCTGTCCCACCGAGACAGATGAGTGCAGATGGCGGGCTGGTGGGGGCCACAGTGAGGCTGCAACTGATGGGGGGTTTTTTTTCAGAATTTTTCAGTTTGCACCCCCAAAAAATTTGGAGCACCAGCCGCCTCTGCCATCTCTGCGTGGGAAGAACTTTTATTTATGTGTATGAAGGTCACCATACATGACCCAGAACTGGCCTCTATCCTCCCTATGTGCAATCACTGGAGAAGCCCAGTATTTTCATCTTCTCCACCTCCTGTTCTCCTCGTCTTCTATCAAGACTGCTGCTGTAGCAGTAGCAACTGCCGCCATGACCAAGGGCATAGAGGAGAACAGAAATACCAGGAAGTCTACAGGAAGAGGACATCCTTTATGTTACAAATGACGGGAGTATCCATTGGCCAGAACAGAAATCACAGCTGCATCCAAATCACATCAAAGATCGCATCAGAACTGCATCAAGCCACACTGCAACTGCCCCTGGAGGCTAGGTTCACACTGATGTGATGGGGGGAAAAAAAAGCACAGAAATCGCTGTGTTTCCTGTATTGCACTGCATAGCAACTGCTATGTTCATGCGATCTCCTTGGAACGCATGGTGCAGAGTCCAGAGTGGGGGGAGGGGGGGGGGAGAAGGTGCCTGCACCTTATTCATGCAGATGCGGTGCGATTTGAGCCACACAAAAATGATGGCCTCAAATTGCATCGCACGTGATTTACACAGGAATGCGAGTGCGAACCGGGGCTTTGGAATCACACTGAAAAACTAAATCGAAATAACAGTGTGAACCGGAACTCACTCTGTCAATTTCTGTGGGGGCTTCCAAATAATTAGTCCCCAATCTGACCATAACCATCGATGTCATGGGACTGCAGTCTGCAGGAACATTACATGGCGGATTCTCAGGTAATAAGGCAACTGACTTCAGGCAATGGCTGCAGCCTTGTATCGCCTCCTGAGACTGTGGCGCACATAGAGGTGCATTTGCTGTATCACAATCTAAGTGGTATAACCCAACTCACCTTCTCATTACTGCCTACATCATGAAAGGGAGTCGTCAGAAACATTGATAGGAGATTCGTTTCCATCAGGACGACGGAACGCCATAAATCAATCTGGCGTAGCTGCATGCCACCCTTCTGTCTGAGGTCAGGGGAGTGAATTAGAAACGCTATCCATGCAATTTTAATAATGCTGGAGACCAGACTCTACATGCAGGACAATGAGATCCCGCGCTCCGCCTGAGAGCAGATGGTAGCCGGCACGTGGCACCAGGTAACAGACACCGTTTGAAGAATAAGAGAGGCCTTATTAGCACAATGGATTGTGAAATCCCCCCCAAGCAACCGATACAAAACACACAAAAGGCGGTAATGAAATTAGGAGCCATTATGAGAATGGCAACACTCTGCCAAAAATCAATATTAATCCTGTTACCTCCTGACACTCACCAGCTGAAGAGTTTACAGCCAGGCAGTGCTCTACAGTGTTTTAACTCCTACTACACCATAAATCTGCCACCTCCACCCAAAACACCCGGGACAGAAGGATTTTTTTTTTTTACCTTTTGGAAATCCCAGTGTAAAGACTGTGCCCCTCCCACAATAAGGAGGTATCCTCAGTAGTTTGTGGAAATCTCCATTTTGGGAGAGGCAGAGACACAAACTACTGTTGGGAAATCTCCACTGTGGGAGGGGCAGTTTGTGTCTCTGCTCCTCCCACAGTGGAGATTTCCCTGCAGTAGTTTGGGTTTCTGCCCCTCCCACAATGGAGATTTCCCTGCAGTAGTTTGGGTCTCTGCCCCTCCCACAAATGGAGATTTCCCTGCAGTAGTTTGGGTCTCTGCCCCTCCCACAAGGGAGATTCCCCTGCAGTAGTTTGTGTCTCTGCCCCTCCCACAAATGGAGATTTCCCTGCAGTAGTTTGTGTCTCTGCTCCTCCCACAATGGAGATTTCCCTGCAGTAGTTTGTGTCTCTGCCCCTCCCACAATGAATTCCCCACAGTTATGTCTCAGCTCCTCCTACAATGGTGAGATTTCCCCACAGTAGTCTGTGTAGTTCATATTAAGCCCCAGCCAATCCACAAAAATCTGTTGGGAAGTTAGGCTGTGGGGCAGTTAGGTGTCGCTAACAGACATGTTCTGAGCTTTGTATAGAACCCAGCGGGTGATCAGCCCCTTGTGTCACCTGCCCTGTCCAGTTTCTTCTTTCCCATTCAGATGAGATGTACCTGTCTGACCCAACTGTCCCACATCCTAACCTCCTACAAGTGCCATAGTGCCATGCACACAGTATACAGGTAACCAATTTTGTAGTTCTACCGCTTCTCACAGCACAGATAAAATACGGGTGCTTAAAGTGTTACTAAACCCACAACAGTAAAATCAGTCTGTATATGTAGTAAAGGATGCTTGTTATACTCACTGTGAAACCTAAGGGGTTAATACTTTGCATTGTGTAAAAAACCTCTTTGATCCTGTCTTCTCCAATCCTCCCCTTCTTCCATGGTCCCCAAGAGTTTTTTTTTTTACTTTTCTGAGGAGTGCATTAGATCAGCACAGGGGCCAATCAGCACTGTCCAGACAGAGGATCTGCAGCCTCATAGGACAGTCAGAAGAGAATGAAAACTCCTCCTACAAGCTTAAACCAGTCACTGATAGGTCATATAAACTGCTAAATACCTTTTCTCATCATGAGTATATAGCAGTCCTATTTACTAAAATAATTGCATTTCCATGTTCTGTGGGAGACCAGATATAATGAGTGCAGGTCCTGGGTTTAGTAACACTTTAGTAGCGGAAGAAAGTAATTGAATGTACCAGGGATGGGAGAAGGTGACCCTTACCTGCTGCAGTCTATTACTGACACCTTCAGTCGCCCCTCTGCCAGCCCCAGGTCCTGCAACGTCAGCGTCCGTTCCTCCGGTTCATCTGTTACTGGATGTATCTGATATGGGAAAAACGGCTTGTACCTGTCAGAAGAAGCAGATGAAGCAAATCAGGAAGGTAATACAGGCAAAAAACGGTAACAAGACTTTCTAGATGCACCGTACATCAGATTTATCTATAAAGCATTCACTGCGCTTCACTTTTTCCACATTTTGTTATGTTACAGACTTATTCCAAATAGAATTAAATTAATTTCCTCAAAATTCTACAAACAATACCTCATAATGACAACACGAAAAAAGTTGGTTTTAAATCAATACAAAATTTATTCAAAAAAATCCCACGTACATTAGCATTTTATGGGTGGAACTCCACTTTAAAAAAGGAGAGTCATATAATCAACTAAGACCTGGCATTATAAAACATAAAAAATAATGCAGAGAATACACAAATAAAAAAGGGCGGGCGATGAAGCCCGTATAAAAGGGCACTAATAATGACCAGGAGATGGGAACATTCAAAGTAACTCCAAGACCATTTTTGTATTATAAAACTATGTAGATAAATCATACAGCAGGTAAATTACAGACTAAACGCAAGGGGGGGGGGGGGGGGGGGGGGGGGTTTAATCGAAAAAAAAAAATTAAATAAACAAAAAAAAAAAAAAAATGTAATAAATAAAACATTTTATGAATAAAAAAAATATAAATACAAATAAAAAAAAGGAGGAGGGGCGGGGGAAGGAGAGTGGGATATGGAATGCAGAGGGGACAAATCAAATTAAGTAAAAAAACATTCTCCCTGCCATGTACCAAGCCTTTTTCTGGCTTTAAAATCCCTATTTTCTGCTAGATAATTACTTTGAACCCCCAAAACATACATACATACACACACACACACACACACACACACACACACACACACACACACATGTAACACATACATATATACACACACACACACACACACACACACACGATATATATAAAATATTTTTTAGCAGAGACCCTAGAGAGAATAAAATGGCAGTCATTGCATTATTTTATGTCACACAGTATTTGTGCAGTGGTCTTTCAAATGCATTTTTTTTGGAAGAAATACACTTTCATGAATTAAAAAAAATAAAAAAACGGTAAAGTTAGCCCAATTTTTTCGTACAATGAGAAAGATGATGTTACAGCGAGTAAATAGATACCTACCATGCCATGCTTTAAAATTGTGCACACTGGTGGAATGGGGACAAACTACAGTACTTAAAAATCTCCACAGACGACGCTTTAAAAATGTCTACAGGTTACCAGTTTAGTTACAGAGGAGGTCTTGTGTGAGAATTATTGCTCTCACTAACAATCGCGGCGATACCTCACATGTGTGGTTTGAACACTGCTTACATTTGCGGGTGCGACTTAAGTACGCGTTTGATTCTGCGCACGAGCATGGGGCGCTCTAATTTTATTTTATTTTTTTTACACTGTCCCTTTATTTATTTTTTCTCTTTCTGATCACTTTTATTGCTGTCACAGGGAATGAATAACTTCTCTTGTGACAGTAATAGGCAGTGACAGGTACTCTTTATGGGGTCTATAAGACCGCAAATAGAGACAAAGCGAGGTATTAGGCTCGAAAAGTGTAATCACCCTATTTGCAGAAGTCAAAAAAGAAGTATAATTATAGACGGATATTACAATAAACTGTAGCTCAAAATATAGCTCAGTTACATGAAGAGGTAAGGAAACGATAATGTTGAGCATTATTCCCATTGCCTCAAGGCACAATACCTCTCTGCTGAGTGGGTATTAAGATACAGGCATACCCCACTTTTAAGTACACAATGGGGTTTATTTACTAAAGCTGGGAAGTGCAAAATCAGGATTACTTCTGCACTTTCCAGCTTTATTAAATAAACCCCATTGTGTACCTAAAAGTGGGGTATGATCGATCGAAAGAAAAGAAAGAAAGAAAAGAAAGAAGTTTGGAGTTCTCCTCTGACAGGTCAGTGAACAATCAGCAGACCTTTGGACAGGATAACCAGACATGGAAGCCATCACCCCCTTGCCCGCATCCCCAGAAGCAAAAGGGCGAAGTGACAGGGTAAAGTTTTGTCAGCCTCAATGGAAAAAAGGTACCATTGAGATAAACCTTGCACAGGCGGTCCCTGGGTTACAAACAAGATTGGGTCTGTAGGTTTGTTCTTAAAGCGGAGTTCCAGCTAAAAGTGGAACTTCCGCTCATTTGTCTCCTGCTCCCCTCCGGTGCCACAATTTGCACCTTTCGGGGGGGGGGGGGGGGGGGGGGTTAGGTATCCTGTTCCCACTTCCGGGAGTCCGGGCCGCGGCCCTTGACATCACCGCAGGGCTCCCTCCTCCTCTCCCCATAGCCGGGCCAGTAGGAGAGAGGAGCGGGGCCTTGCGCATGCGCAGTAGGGTTCCCGGTGTGAAGCCGTAAGGCTACACTGCCGGGTTCCCTTACCTGCAATGGCGGCGGCAGCACCCGACAGCTGATGGAAACATCAGCTGCGGTGCCGACATCACTGGACTCCAGGACAGTGTCCGAGTGTTAAAAGCCAGCAGCTGCAGTATGTTTTGCTGCTGTCTTAATTTTTTCCTTTGAATTTCTGACAACATTTGTGTGACCGTGTGTATGCAAGACAAGTTTGAGCCAACATCCGTCGGGAAAAAAAAATCCACGGTTTGGTTGTCGGAAATTCCAATCGTATGTACGCGGTATTACAGGAGTGAATTTCCCTTCCTAGGGGTCGATTTCCTCTCTCTCCCTCCGTTTGCAAGTCGGAGTCGTTTGCAAGTCAGATGTTTGTAACTAGGGGACCGCCTGTAGTTTGCTTCTGCCCTTGTGCACCGTAGTCAACCCCTTTTCCACTCCTCCTCAATAGCCTCACCCAGGTCCGGTTCCGGTGTCATTTGATAGGATGGCTCGTTACATTGGCTGTTAAACAGAGCATATAACTCTGAAATTCCTCAGTATGAATCAGGATGATGTAAGCATTTATTTGTCCTAGTAGTTATGCCATCCCGGCCCTTACTTAGAGTCTGCAGCCCGGTGAGTTCTAAAAGCCTCCAGTTCGTGTTCCAATGGGTGGTGGAAGTTAAAGAGCAGACACCGGTCTGTGAGGGTGGGCCTTCCTATAAACATCAAATTCCCCCCATCCTTGACATGCAAGGCAGTCCAAAAACAGTCATTTGCTATCCTGTACATCTTCATGCGACTTTGTAAGGATATTTATGTATTCTCTGCACTCATTACAACTGAGGTAGCCGCTGGACGGAGCGATTGCGGCTTTGCCATTAGGTAAAAGCCCGGGACCTGATGGTTTAACAAATATGTATTATAAAAAGTTTTCCTCAATCCTGTTGGTTCCTCTTTGCAGATACCCTTATTCTATCTCGGTCTCTAACCCATTGCCTCCAGCGGCACAGTTGGCTTATGTGACGATTCGCCCCGAAGGTAGGGAAAGACCCTCAGTGCTGTGTCAGCTACAGACCCATCTCCCTCCTTAACTGACACTAAGCCCCTGGATAAAACTCTGGCCCTAAGGTTACAAGAACATAGTTCAATTGATTCACCCCGACCAAACAGGGTTTATGAAGGGCCCAGAGGCTAGAGATAATACTATTCGGGCCCTGGATGCATAATGGACCTACCCAGACCCAGAGTAGTAATTTCAATGGATGCTGAAAAAGCATTTGATATGGTGGGGTGGGAGTTTATGGTCGGAGTTTTGAGGGAGATGGGTCTGAGAGAGCGGATGATGGGATGGGTGACGGCATTGTATGCAGATCCTAGAGAGCAAGGGTTAAAGTTAATGGTAGACTATCAGGTTATTTTGAGATACGGAATGGGATTAGGCAGGGGATGCCCACTGTCCCCATTTTTATTTGCCATGGTGCTGGAGCCCTTTCTGCGCACGATTAGAGGAAACAGGAAGATTAACCGCTGCCCGACCGCCTCACGCCGATATACGTCGGCAGAATGGCACAGCTGGGCAAAACCACGTACAGGTACGTGTCCCTTTAAGAGCCTAGCCGTTGGTCGCGCGAGCGTCGTGGCCGCGGGACCAACAGACCCGATCGCCGCTGGTGCCCCGCGATCGGGTCACAGAGCTGAAGAACGGGGAGAAGTCTGTGTAAACAAACCTCTCCCCACGCTTCCTACTCTGCCTGTCACTGATCGGCTGTTCCCTGTCATCGGGAAAGCCAATCAATGACGTCAGACGTCAGCCCCACCCCCTAATGTAAAAAAAAAAAAAAAAAAAAAAAAAAAAACAACACGTCAAACACCATAACCCCTCCCCGCCCCCTAGTGGTTAACTCTTTCACTGCCAGTGTCATTTATACAGGAATCAATGCATTTAAATAGCATTGATTGCTGTATAAATGACAATGGTCCCAAAAATGTGTCGAAAATGTCCGATGTGACCGCCATAATGTCGCAGTCACAATAAAAATCGCTGATCGCCGCCATTACTAGTAAAAAAAATATTAATAAAAATGCTATAAAAATATCCCCTATTTTGTAAATGCTATAACTTTTGCGCACACCAATCAATAAATCGCTAATTGCGATTTTTTTTTTTACCAAAAATATGTAGAAAAATACGTATCGGCCTAAACTGAGGAAAAAAATTTTTTTTTTTTAAATATATTTTTTGGGGATATCTATTATAGCAAAAAGTAAAAAATATTGCATTTTTTTTCAAAATTGTCGCTCTATTTTTGTTTATATCGCAAAAAATAAAAACCGCAGGGGCGATCAAATACCACCAAAAGAAAGCTCTATTTTTTGGGGGAAAAAAAGGACGCCACTTTTGTTTGGGAGCCACGTCGCACGACCGCGCAATTGTCAGTTAAAGCGACGCAGTGCCGAATCGCAAAAAGGGGCCTGGTCCTTTGGCTGCAAATTGGTCCGGGGCTGAAGTGGTTAAGGGGATTTGTATTGGATTAACGGAAGACAAGATCTCAGCTTACGCAGATGATCTACTGTTGTACCTCTTCTCAAGAGTCTTTGATGGATCTGATGTTGGAAATAGACAGGTTTGGCCTTATATCTCATTTTAAAATAAATATTGAGAAATCAGTGTTGATGCCGAGCCATGTGCCTTTGAGGATGAAGACCACCTTGCAACAATCTTTTCCTTTTTTTTTTGAGCTTTGATTCTATATTCTTTTTAGGGATCTACATCTCTTCAGATATAAAGTGCCTATATGATCTAAACCAGGGATATGCAATTAGCGGACCTCCAGCTGTTGCAAAACTACAAGTCCCATCATGCCTCTGCTTGTGGGTATCGTGCTTGTGGCTGTCAGAGTCTTGCTATGCCTCATGGGACTTGTAGTTCTGCAACAGCTGGAGGTTCACTAATTGCATATCCCTGATATTTTAAGCTATGGACCCTTGATGGTATCCATAATAAAAGAATTGCAAAAGTGGAGAAGTCATACTCTGACATGGTTTGGCAGGGTAAACGCACCTAAAATTAGTGCAATTCCCCGGCTTTTTTACATTTTTCATACCGAATCCATAACACTCCCACAGATATTATTTAACCCCTTCCCGCCGAGCGTACGTATATGTGTGTACTCGGCTATCGGGGGTTATACTGGGATGATGCCCGCAGCTGCAGGCATCATCCCGTTACCATTGTTTAGAGCTCCCGCCGCCGCTCTTTCCGGGCCTCCCATGCCACCGGGAGGCCCGATCCACGATCCGCCGCTTCCGGCGGCTAGTGACCGACTGGCACGAAGCCGGAAACGGCTTTGTTCCAGTTTCCTGGATGTAAACATGGAAGCAACGTCCCAATGTCACTTCATGTTTACTCGGCTGCCAATGGCGCCGGATTTTAAAAAATATACAGTATTCAGATACACCGTTTTCGGTGATCTGAATACTTTGAAGTGCAAAAGGAGAGATTTGGGGTCTTTTAGATCCCGATCCCTCCATAAAGAGTACCTGTCACCATTATTACTATTACTGTCACAAGGGAAGTTTACATTCCTTGTGACAACAATAAAAGTGATCACATTTTTTTTTTTTTTTAAAAACACAATTTAATAATATAAAAATAAATAAGAAAAATACATTTTTCAAAGCGCCCCTGTCACCGCGAGCTTGCGCAGCAAAGAAAACGCATACGAAGTCGCGCACACATATGTAAACGGTGTTCAAATCACACATGTGAGGTATCGCCGCGATCGTCAGAGCAAGAGAAATAATTCTAGCATTAGACCTCCTCTGTAATTCTAACCTGGTAAACGTAAAAAGAATTTAAAAAGTCGCCTATGGAGATTTTTTTTAGGTACCAAAGTTTGTCGCCATTCCACGAGTGCGTGCAATTATAAAAACGTGACATATTCGGTATCTATTTACTCGGCGTAACATCATCTTTCACATTATACAAAAAAATTGGGATGACTATACTGGGTTTTTTTTTTTTTTAATTCACGAAAGTGTCCCTTTTCCCAAAAAGTTGCATTTAAAAACACAGCTGCACAAATACCGTGTGACATAAAATATTGCAACAATCGCCATTTTATTCTCTGCTAAAAAAAAATATATATAATGTTTGGGGGTTCCAAGTAATTTTCTAGCAAAAAAATAGGGATTTTAACTTGTAAACACCAAATGTCAGAAATAGGCTGTCATGAAAGGGTTAAACAAATACGAAGGGCTTTCATGACCTTTGTGTGGGGAGATAAACATCTGAGGTTGGCACACGAGATCTTGAGGAGACCAAAAACGGGAGGGTGGGGTGGGACCCGGATATAGCATTTTATTACAGAGCCATGGCCCTGGTTCGTATAATGAACTGGTGCCATGACTCTGCTAGTAAAATTTGGGTGCCCTTGGAGAAAACATTAGCAGGTTGGAACTTGGCCCTCCGGAGCCCCCTGGATTCCGGTTTCTTATAGGGGGTTGTCGGAAATATGCATCACCACTGACGAAGACAACACTACGGGAAAGTTTGCTCCCCCAATATCCCCTATAACACCATTGGAAGGCTTTCCCTGGTTTTCCTCAGGGGAAGAGAAAGGGGGGTTTAGATCATTGGGGAATGGACGGGAAGGGTAATTGCGCTGGCGTGGCCCCACAGGGTAAATTGCTTCCATTGGTGGATTTGGTTTGAATACTGGAAGTACCAATGGCTGTATGGAATTATCAACTGACAGATGTTTTGTTTTTTTTTCTTGTGGTTGCTTCTTTCGGTGTATGTTAATAAAAAGATTTATATAGATATTTTGTGCAATGTGTATTTCTATGTTATATGTTAGAATTTGTCTTAAAAAAAAAAAAAAAAAAACAAACACACACACACACACACACGATGGCAAAAAATGTCTTCGATATCACAAAAGTCCAGCTAAATGGAATGGAATCATTGCCTGGGATACATGGTGTTCTTTGCTTTATCACATAGCGTTCAGCACATGGCTGGGGGAGGATTGGCAACAAACATTCCGCTGTGTTTGGATCACATCTATTAATAGTAATGTATTGATAAATCCTGCTGTAATGCTGTGGGTGGTATTCCAGTGGGATCTTTGGAAAATCTCCACCCACATGCACCGTGTTCATTTTGATGAAGTGCCATACACAGATATTCCACATTTATGACTTTATAGTAAGTTTTTGTTTAAAGTGGTTGTAAAGGCAGAAGGTTTTTTTATCTTAATGCTTGCTATGCATTCAGTCAAAAAGCCTTCTGTGTGCACCAGCCGCCCTCACACTTACGTTAGGTCCCCCTCTGTCCACGAATGTCTCATGCGTCCGAGATTCTCCCTCTTGATTGGCTGAGACACAGCAGCGGTGCCATTGGTTGACGCTGCTGTCAAATTCAGCTAGCCAATCAGGGGAGAGGGGGCGGGACAGGGGCTCTGTGTCTGAATGGACACAGGGAGCTGTGACTCGGCTTGGGTGCCCCCATAGCAAGCTTCTTGCTGTGGGGGCACTGAATAGGAGGGAGGGGCCAGGATCACAGAAGAGGGACCCGAGAAGAGGAGGATCTGGGCTGCTCTGTGCAAATCCACTACAACAGAGCAGGTAAGTATAACAGGTTTGTTATTTTTATAGGGAAAAAAAAAAAAAAAAAACAAGACAAACAACAAACAAGACTTTAAGCTTTTCAACTGATTAATACATTTTTACGTAAATTTCAAATTATATATATATATATATATATATATATATATATATATATATATATATACATACATACATACATACACACACACTGGAATTGGGCAGTTAATGGGTTAGTAATGCCAGGGTCTAAGCTTTATTTGATCTTGAAAAGCAAACTGGTTAGGGGCAGTGGTATTAGGGTTAGGGGCAGCGGACAGGGGTGATAGAATTCTGGTTGTGATACACAGAATTCGGATAGGAGTAACAGTTAAATAGATAGGGGTAGCAGTACATTGGATAGGGGAAGTGGCATACTGGTTTCGGGCTTCAGTACTGGAGTTTGTAGCTTTACCTTATTTTGCACATGGAGAGGGTAAACTGGTTAAAGGTAGCAGTACACTAGGACAGTGGTGGCAACTCCAAAGGTTCTGATCAAGCCTGATCTTGTAGTTCGAGAAGTTGACTGGGGTAATGGTCACTAAATAGGGTTAGTGGTTCATCAGGTAGGGATATCTGAGGTTCTGATCACACCAGATCCTGTTGTTGGGGGAGGTGACCCAGGAAAAGATAGTAGTACACCAGATAGGGGTAGCGGCACCCCAGAAGGAAGTGCAGAGGTTTTGGCCTACCTAATTTTGTGGTCGTAAAAGGTGACCTGGAGATGGGTGGTGGTCAACACAGAATGGTAGCAGTAGGCCAAATGGGGATAGTAGTACTAGGATTCAGGAAAGCGAAGGGATTAGGAGTACCGATATACCGGATGCAAGTAGCAGTGCCGGGGTTTTGGTCATACCTGATCTTGCAGCTGTGGAAGGGGACCAGGGTAAGGGTCGTAGATTTCTGATAGACGTAGTGGGCACTCTGAATAGGGTGGTAAGCGCCAGGTTTATCAGATCACATGGTTGGAAAAAAAATTACCCAGATAAGGGTAGCAGAACACCGGTCAGCAAGGGGAAAGGATGGGGGGGGGGGGGGGGTTGGAAATCGCCAGTGCTGGGGGGTTCTGGCAGCACCTGATCTTGTAGTTGGTGATCTAGTGCTGGGATTTCAGTGGTACCTGGAGACATTTAAGCCAACCATAGACAAATCAAAATTCAGCAGGTTCAATAGGAACTGTCCAAATTTCAAACCATCTATGGGCAGCCTAGTTGTACTGAAGTTGATCTATCGATTGATTTCAGTACAACCAGCCTGTTGGGTTTTAGCGCAAAAATCACTGCCACTGACTATAGCCAACAGCAGTGATCATTGTATTCTGATGGCGGGGAGACCTCCCGCTGCCAGAATACAATAGTACAGTGGGAAAGACCCCCCCCCCCCCCAATCAACTAACTGTGTTGATGGGGGAATCAAGTGATTTCGAAAATTGCGTAATGTATGACCAGCCTTAGCAGTACACCAGTTCAGGAGGTTGAACTGGTCAAGGGTGGCACTGCACCTGATCTTGTAGTTAGGGAAAGGGAATGGGTTCGTTGTCACAGAACTGGATTGGGGTAGCAGTGCCCAGGTTTGGGCCATACCAGAACTGTTAATTGGGGAAGGTGAACTGGCTAGGGTTATCAGTACATGAGATAGTGTGGCAGTGTTGGGGTTCTGATCGCACCCACTCTTGTGGTTGGAGAAAGTGACGCCGGATGGGGGTAGCCACTCCATGGCTCTGGTCATCCCTGATTTGTAGTTGGGGGGAAGGCGACTCAAAAATGGGTAGCAGTATACTAGATAAGGGTAGTTGCAAGCCTGAAGTAGGAAGGGGGCTGCAGGAGTTCCCACAAAACACATGCTTAGTTGCAAAAGGTGCCCTGTACAGGTGTAGTGATCACTGGAGATGGGTGGCAATAGACTGGGCATAGATAGCAGTACAAGGGTTTGGGAAGGTGAACTGGTCAGGGAAGAGCCTGGCACTGTACCCGATCTTGTAGGATCACAGTCACCAGGCAGGGGTAGCTGTACATTTAATGGGAATGGCAGTGACAAGGTTTGGGCCGAACCTCATCATGTGATCGGGGAAGGTGCATTGAATAAGGGTATCAGTGCACCAAATGGGTGTGCAAGGTTCCTACTGCAATGGAAGTTAAAATGCCAAGGTTCGGGACATTCCAGATATTGTAATCAGGGGAAGGAGAACTGATCAGGTGTATCAGTACACCAGATGGGGCTAGCAGGTTTCAGCTGTACCTGATCTCGTAGCTGGGGAAGATGACCTGACCTGGATGGGATATTGGTACACCAGATGCAGGTGGAAGTGTTCTGGCCATCCCTGATCTTGTAGTTGGAGAAGATGATATTTGTGGGGTATTGATCACTGAAGAGCCTTAGCACTACAGGGGGTTCAAGACGCTAAACTGGTTAGGGGTGGCACTGTATCTGAACTTGTATTTGGGGGGGGGGGGAGGTCGCAGTCACTGTAGAGGGGTAGCAGTGACAAGATTGGCAGTGACAAGATTTCAGCCATACCTGATCTTGTAGCTGGGGAAGGTGAGCTGGTTATGGGCATCAGTAAACTGAATGGGATGGCAGCGCTTGGATTTTGGCCATACCCGATCTTATAGTTGGGGAAGGGGGCCTGACGAAGGGGGGGGGGGGGTCACATTCACCAGATATGAGCAGCAATACATGTTATGGGAGCAACAGTGCCAAGGTTTGGGCGGGATCCTATCCTGTAGTTGGGGAAGGTGACTTAGAGGGTGTAATGGTACACCGGATGTGGTGGAAATGCTGAGATTTATCCATAACTTATCTTGTAGTTGGATTGATAGGAGTAGCAATACATACAATGCCAAGGTTGGGGTGACAAGTTTCATCTGTACCTAATCTTGTAGTTGGGGAAGGTGACCCTGATGGGCAATTGGTACACTAGATGGGTGGTAGTGTCGGTGTCAGCCATACCTAAACTTGTATTTGGGGGGGGGGGGGGAGGAGACTGGGGATTGACAGTACACCAGAAAGGACGGCAACACTGGGGTTTTGGCCATACCTGATCCTGTAGTAGAGAAAGGTGACCCTAGAGGTAAGGGGTATTAGTACACCAGATGGTATTGTAGGGCTGGGATCATTAATACCTCAACCTGGATTTTGGAAGTGGAAAATGAGGGCTTGCGAGCTGGGCTGCCTGGGAGTGGGGAGGCGAGCACCGCCGGTGGGCAGCGTTGATCGGGAAACGTTCTCCACGCTGTTACAGCTTACATTACAATTGCCTCCGCTCTGCCCGCCGTCACACACAGCCTCGCCGCCTCCTAAACCCGCGCCTGAGATAGACAGAATGCGGGTCCAATGCTGGGATGTGTTCTGTCTATCTCAGGCGCGGGATTAGGAGGCGGCAAGGCTGTGTGTGACGGCTAGCAGAGCGGAGGCAATTGTAATGCAAGCTGTAACAGCGTGCTATACCGCTTGGTGACGCCGTGGCTCGCCTCTTCCTCCAGTCATGATCCGGCCACCCTCTCTCTTCCTCCACCCTGGCGAGGCTGCAATAGTGGGCACGGTGAGGCTGCAATGATGGGCACAGGTGAGCCTGTGTTGAGGGGAACTGATAAAGTTGTTGTTAATATTTAGGGTGCGTTTAGGGTCGGAATTAGGGGCGGGGCGACTGGTGGCGAGTAACCCTTGAGGCCTGGCTAGTAGCTCAGGACTTGAAATTTTGAGCCCTGCATACCTGATCTTGTTGTTGGGGGAAGGTGAACTGGTTAGGGTTACTGGTATATTGGATGGGGCTGGTAGAGCCAGGGTTTCAGCTGTATCTGATCTTGTAGTTGGGGAGATGACCCTGCGGGGGTATTAGTACACCAGATGGGGGGGGGGGGCGGTAGTACTGGGGTCAGCGATACCTGATCTTGTATTTAGGGAGGTGACCCTAGAAGGGGGGGGTATCAGAACACTAAATGGAGGTTGGGTAGTGCTGGCGTCAGCCATATCTGATCTTGTAGTTGGGGAGGTGACCTTGGGGGGGGGGGGGGGGTAAGAGTACACCAGATGGGGTGCAGTAGTACTGGGGTCAGCCATACCTGATCTTGTAGTTGGGGAGGTGACCCTGGTGGGGGTATTAGTACACCAGATAGGGGGGTGGTAGTGCCGGGGTCAGCCATACCTGATCTTGTAGTTGGGGGAGGTGACCCTGAGGGGGAGGGTATCAGTACACCAGATGGGGGGGGTGGTGGTAGTGCCGGGGTCAGCCATACCTGATCTTGTAGTGGGAAGGTGATCCAGGGGGGGGGGGGGGGTATTAGTACACCAGATGGGGGGCCGTAGTACCGGGGTCAGCCATACCTGATCTTGTAGTTGGGGAGATGACCCTGGGGGGGGGGGGGGGTATTAGTACACTAGATGGGGGGTATTAGTAAACTAGATGGGGGGGGGGTAGTGCCGGGGTCAGCCATACCTGATCTTGTAGTTGCGGAGATGACCCTGGGGGGGAGGGTATTAGTACACCAGATGGGGGGGGCGGTAGTGCCGAGGTCAGCCATAGCCGATCTTGTAGTTTGGGGAGGTGCCCCTGTGGGGGGGGGGGGTATTAGTACACCAGATGGGGGGCGGTAGTACCGGGGCCATACCTGATCTTGTAGTTGGGGAGTGTGTGCTTCTTGCGGATCACCCTCTTTAGCTGAGTGACGATGATGGAGGTGAGCTGCGGCATGGGTCGCCCCTCGAACTGGCTGTGGACCTGGAAGTCGATGAGAGGCTCCTCCAGGAAGCAGACCGACCAATGGCTGAAGGGCAGGCGGCTGAGCACCAGGCGGACTCGGCCCTGCAGACGGGCCAGCCGGACAGCCAGGAAGGCGTTTTTCCCGAACAGTAGCTCCACATCGATGGCCAAGCGGAAGCCTCCGGAATAGTCCAGCTCCAGCTCGAAGCTGAGCTCCGGGGGAAGGGACTCCGCAGGGGAGGGTCCCGGAGAGACTAGGCGGATCCCACTGACCTCAGGCACCGCCTCCCCCAGGCTGAGTTCGCGGACACTGAGCCCCTCCAGCAGGCGGCCAGCCGTACGGGACAGCAGCAGCTCTTCCAGCTCCACACGGATCTTGCGGAGCATCCAGCGGCGCAGCTCGGCCGTGTCACGGAGCTCCCGGAACAGAAAGAGGAAGATGGCATTGAGGAAGTGGCAGCTCTCTGCCCCGGCCTGGCCAGAGACATCGTCCCTCATTGGGGGCTCGGAGGATGGGGGAGGGGCCCAGGCCGGTCGCCGGTACACTGACAGCAGCACAAGTACCGTCAGCAGGCAGCCGGCCAGAGCGGCCAACACCAGAGCCAGCACCATCCCGGCCCGACACTGCGGCCCCGCCCACACTGTACGACTGGGGAGGAGCCGGTCCGATCACATGACCCGTATACCCTCTCTGTACGGCCGCAGGAGGGAAGTCACATGACTCCCACACTGAATTCTTACTGGATGAGAGCTCGAGAGGGCGGAGTAACGGAGCTCAGTTGACTTTCCTGTCAAAAGAAGGGTGGGGCGTAGGATGCCACATGACCCTCTTCCTGGAAGGTCACTGGAGGGGAGGCCGAGGACCCAGAGGTCAGCTGACTCATCCTACGCGCTGTCACCGGAACGCATACAGGGAGGGCGGAGACTGTGCATCAGCTGACTTAACCTTCAGGCCTTTCATTGGCCGGCATTGTAGAGAGGCGGGGCTGATTGGTGGAACCGGTGGTTCGTCAGATTAGGCGACCCGTTAGAATGTTTAACAGAAGTGACGTTTCGTCGCCGCCATCTTGGTACACCCCTCACTCCTCCATAGTAAGGATAGACTGAGAAGGGGGAAAGCGGACATCTTGTTACACCCACCGGAGTTTTGCATTTTACACTTATTTTTAACAGTAAACTGAGTTTATATAGTGAAATACAATACTTAGAACTCCATCTGACTGGTTTGATGTTGAATTTTAAAAGCAGCGGCAAGTCTGCTCATCTCACAGGTCCTCTAATCTGACAGACGTTTGCTGCTTTTAAAATTCAACATCTAAACATTCATACGGAGTTCTAAGTACTGTATTTCACTATATAACCTCAGTTTACTGTTAAAAATAAGTGTAAAATGCAAAACTCCGGTGGGTGTAACAAGATGTTCGCTTTCCCCCTTCTCAGTGTATCCTTACTGTGGAGGAGCAGGGGGTGTAGCAAGATGGCGGCGACTAAACGTCACTTCCGTTAAACATTCTGACGGGTCGTCAAATCTGACGAAACACCGGCGAGGTGACTCCCGTGACGTTATTACGCCCCGGGTTGGATTTCTGAGGCATCGGTCGGGGCGGGCTGAGCAACAGACGTCAAGAACGTGCTGCCATGGAGACGCCAGAAGCGGCAGTGGTGCGCGCGCTGCGCGTGTCCGACCGGGAGAGCCTGAGGGGCGTGACTGAGGGAGTGGCCTCAGCCTGGAAGGGCGGGCTGAGCAGGAGGCGACGCATCCCTCCTTGGAGCTGTGTCCATGGTAACTGACCCGCCCTTTCCCCCACAGCCATCCAATCATAATGCTCAGCTTTAGGTTGGTTGTAGGAAGGGGGACACCCTCTGTCAGCTCTTATTGATGCCTGTGTCCCCGCTGCCGCTGGGGAGATTCACACCTTTATCTGTCCTGGTGTCATCAAAACAGAAAGTGATGGGAAGTCCGTAGATGATGTAAAACAGCACTTAGTAAGAGGGCCCCTCGCGGGCTCTCTTCGCTCGCCGCGCTTCGCTCTGCAATTTTTTGTTCTTACTCTATGTCCACTTGCATGGTGGGGCTTGAACCTGGACTCAGGGCAGAAGGTACTATCAAGTGCGCAGGCGCCGTTCATCTTTGGTGACTTTTGGAGTCTCCTTGTCCTCTGTACTGAGCAAGCGCTGCGCCTGCGCAGTACGGGGCGGACACTAGTGCGCAGGCGCCGTTCATCTTCGTCGTCTCCTTGTCCTCCGTACTGCGCGAACTATCCGACACTAACGGACACAGACACTATCCGACGGGGGACAGTATTCGACAGTCGACAGTACACCGGCCCTGCTGAGAACAGCCATGTAGCCATCACTGTAACGCATATAGACAGGAAGTGGCTGCAAAGAAGCTGCATGGGGTCACCAACACGAAGCTGGAACAAAGGATGACAAAAAAGGGAAATCGAGGGTTTTATTCGAACAATGCCATTGCCTGTGTCATATGGGGCACAGAGCAGGCTAAACGTCATCTAGTTCGGGTTTACATTTATTTTAGTACATTGGGATCCACGTGAGGTGCTGCTGATTATACATGTGATTTTCTTGCAGCTTTCCCAGCTGTGGGCCCCGGTGGGCGCCGATCCTTTTCCTTTTAACTGTCTTTATTTGCTGAAAGCCTGCTGGGACGGATCTATTAATCCCTCATAAAATGTAAATTTGCCCCCCCCCCCTCCCCACGCCTGCGCTGTGGGGAGATTCCCTGTCTGCCATTGGAGGGACAGACACATTTCCAGCCTGTTCTGTGTACTTTGGCTGCAAGTACCAGGGCGAGTTTACACAGCGATGCAGCGCTCAGCACATCCGCGGATTGTTTGTACAAAGTATCGGCTTTTTGTGTTCTTAGCCGCAGAGACGTCTCACAAATGACAGCGAGAGGTCAGAGTTCAGGCAGAGAGGCGATTATTACCTCTATTAGTGGTGTCACTCATCTACGCTAAGACATCTACAACGTAGGATGATAGTCTGCTGATACAAACATTTTCTATGTATATCGAATAAACGGCACACAACAATATCCAGGAGGAACAATCGATGGACCGGGGCCTAAAAACCTGCTGGGATTGGCAATGGCTCACTTCAGAACAGTAATAAAGGGGAAATCTTCAATGGGGACACTAGTTCTGGTGACTCTGGGGACACACAGGGTATTTAAAAAAATGTAAAAGCCAGCAGCTACAAATACTGCAGCTGCTGACATTTAATAAATGGACACTTACCTGTGACAGGTTCCAGCGATGTGGGCAGCAGAGGCCGATCAATCAATCGGCTCTCTGCTGCTGCCGGCGCCATTCTCAGTGAGGAAATCAGGAAGTGTCGCCTTTGCTGCTTCACTTCCCGGTTCCCTACTGCGCATGCGCGAGTCGCGCAGCGCAATGAGTATTGTCAGCGCTGTTTGCCGGGACGCGCGCCGGGACAGGAAGTGGCGTAAACTCCCGTGGGAGTTTATGCCCGGAAGTGGGTGCAGATACCTGTCTTAGACAGGTATCTGCACCCCCTCCCCCCTGAAAGGTACCAAATGTGACACCGGAGGGGGGGAGGGTTCCGAAAAGCGGAAGTTCCACTTTAGAGTGGAATCCCGCTTTAACTTTAAAACAAAAAACAAAACAGGGAGATGTTATGAGACAACATATCTGCTGCCATCTACAGTAATGTACAAGTACTGCAAAAAATCAGGCTTACTATGTTTGTATGTTGTGTATCTGAATAAAGTTGTTGTAATTGTTAAGCCTCATACACACGATCGGACCTTGGACCAACTTTCCCGTGGATTTTTGTCCAAAGGGCGTTGGCCCCAAGTTGGTATTGCATACACACACGATCAGACTTTTTAGGCAACAAACATGAACGTAGTGACGTTTCAACGTACTGACGACACTTCAAAAGAGGACGTTCGAATACTCCAGCGCCACCTTTGGTCAACTTCTATATTGTTGTCTGATCTTTTGCATTGGTTCTGAGCATGCGTGTTTGTACTTTTTACAAAAGTCCGATGGTTTTGTGTACACACGGTCGGACTTTGGTCCATTGGACTTTTGTTGGCAGAAAGTTGGTCCGTTCGCACAGCCAACAAAAGTCCGATGAAACCTGGAAAAAGTTGGGCCGATGGAGCGTACACATGGTCGGATGTTGGTCCAAAACAGCTAATTTGCATGTTGGTTGTCAAAAAGTCAGATCGTGTGTACGGGCCTTTACATTGACCTGAGCCACATTAAAGCAGAGTTTAACCCAAAAATTGAACTTCCGCTTTAAGTGACGGTGACCCCCTGACATGCCACATTTGGCATGTAGTATTTTGGGGGGGGGGTGGATACCCTCTTTTTAGGGGCACCTAGCTCCCACTTCCTCATCTGGCTCCGCGGAGCCGGAAGGAAGTTCACCTCTCCCCCCTCCCTCTTTGCAATCTTCTGGGACATGTCATTGCCCGGCCAATCACAGCACGCAGCGCGGCTCGCGTATTCACATTGCGTGCCCCCCCCAGTCACACAATGCCAGCGCCGAGGAGAGTAGCTGGGCTTTGTTCGCCTGCATTCCCTGGACCGTTGGACAGGTGAGTGTCCGATTATTAAAAGTCAGCAGCTACACTTTTTGTAGCTGCTGACTTTTATATGGGTAGAATTTCGCTTTAAAGGGGTTGTAAAGGAAACTTTTTTATTTTTTTTTAAAGCGGAGCTCCACCCTAAAGTGGAACTTCCACTTATCGGATTCCTCCCCCCCCCCTTCCGGTGCCACAATTGGCACCTTTCAGGGGGGAGGGGGGTGCAGATACCTGTATAATCCAGGTATCTGCACCCACTTCCGGGACTAGCTAGCCGCAGCTGCCCCGCCCCTATCCACACATAGCAACCCCCCCGTTGTGTCCTGGGAAACACACAGTTCCCAGGACATAACGGGGACCAGTAAAGATGCGCAGCGCGACTCGCACATGCGCAGTAGGGAACCGGTCAGTGAAGCCGCAACGCTTCACTTCCTGATTCCCTGACAAAGGATGGCGGCGGGGGCAGCCGAGAGACGAGCGATCGCTCGTCATCTGCTGCCGACATCGCTGGAACCTGGAATAGGTAAGTGTCCATTTATTAAAAGTCAGCAGCTGCAGTATTTGTAGCTGCTGACTTTTAATATTTTTTGTGCAGGTGGGCCACCTCTTTAACCACTTCAATACAGGGCTTTTAAACACCCTTCCTTACCAGAGCACTTTTTGCGATTCGGCACTGCGTCGCTTTAACTAACAATTGCGCGGTCGTGCGACGTTACACCCAAACAAAATTGACGTCCTTTTTTTCCCACAAATAGAGCTTTCTTTTGGTGGTATTTGATCACCTCTGCGTTTTTTATTTTTTGCGCTATAAACAAAAGAAGAGCGACAATTTTGAAAAAAAAAACAATATTTTTTACTTTTTGCTATAATAAATATCCCATTTTTTAAAAAAAAAAAATATTTTTCTCCTCAGTTTAGGCCGATACGTATTCTTCTACATATTTTTGGTAAAAAAAATCGCAATAAGCGTATATTGATCGGTTTGCGCAAAAGTTATAGCGTCTACAAAATAGGGGATAGATTTATTGAATTTTTTTTTTTTTTTACTAGTAATGGCGGTGATCTGCGATCTTTTTTTCGTGACTGCGACATTGCGGCGGACACTTCGGACACTTTTGACACATTTTTGGAACCATTCACATTTACATAGCGATCGTTGCTATAAAATTGCATTGATTACTGTGTAAATGTGACTGGCAGGGAAGGGGTTAACTCTAGGGGGCGCTGTAGGGGTTAATGTGTTCCCTAATAGAAGTGATTCTAACTGTGGGGGGAGGGGACTCAAGGGGAGAAGACCGATCATGTGTTCCTCCGTACTGGGATCACATGATCGGTCTCCTCCTCGCTGACAGGACGTGGAGCTGTGTGTTTACACACACAGCTCCACGGTCCCGCACGGTCCCGTTGTTTTAACGGGCAATCGCGGGTGCCCGGCGGACATCGCGGCCGCTGGGCACTCGCACCGGGTCCCGAGCGACGCCGCGGGCGCGCGCGCCCCCCAGGCGGCCGGGAATGCGAGGACGTCATATGACGCCCACCCAGGATGGGAGATCCACCTTGTGGGCGTCATATGACTATGGGCGGGTAGGGAAGTGGTTAAATAACAAACATGTTATACTTACCACTGTGCAGCTCGTTTTGCACAGAGTGGCCCCTGAACCTGGTCTTCGGCTCCCTCCGGCTGTCTCGGCTCCCTCCCGCAAGTACTTCTCACCTAAATGCGAGCTCCCTCGCATGGTGTGGAGTACTTGCGGGGCGCGCTCCCGTGATACAGCCGGCGGCTATAGCCGCTCGCTGTATCACTTGGCCCCGCCCCCTGGCACGCTGCGTCATTGGATGTGATTGACAGCAGCGCGAGCCAATGGCTGCGCTGCTTTCAATCCATCCACTCTAGCCAATAAATGGCCAGGGTGAGCGGCGAAGAGGATGTCGGGGGCGAGCGCGGGACTTTTGAGGGGTCAGGTAAGTAAAACGGGGGGGGGGGCTGGGGGTGCCGGTATAGTCAGATGTTTTTTCACCTTAATGCATAGAATGCATTAAGGTGAAAACATTTTTTACCTTTACAACCCCTTTAAGCAGAGTTAAAGCGGAAGTAAACCCATCGATTTAACAGTCTAAACAAAAAAGGCATGCCGGGAATGCTAACTGCACATTGGCTGTGCTCTCAACCAAACAGTCAAACCATCCAATGGCTGGTGTCATAACGGATCACATGTGCAGCACTGTGGCAGTTGAAGATTAAACAGAGGCAAAGATGGCAGCTTCCTTGGCTGAAAACGTTAGGGGGGTTTACTTCCACTTTAAGCCTTGTACACACAATTGGATTGTTGGCCAACAAAACCGTGGACTTTTGTCCGAAGGGCGTTGGCCCAAACTTGTCTTGCATACACACGGCACACAAATATTGGCCAAAAATCAGGAACATATTAATGTACTACGTGGTTTTTCAGCTCTTTAGCGCCACACTTTGGGCTCCTTCTGCTAATTTCGTGTTAGTAGAAGTTTGGTGAGCGTTGATTTGCGTTTTTCATTTTCGCGCTTTGCAGTTAGTTTCTGAACGGCCGTTCGTCAACCAGACATGTTGCGGAGGAGATAACGTGTTATTTATTATTGGCCTTGAAGTTATTGCTTTGACATCATTTTTTTTGGTTGAATAATGATTTGATTTGGTATATTTTCTATAGTTTTGAATGCATAGAATGCACTTTTTGGTTAAGTTCTATTGGCAGATATCATGTCTAATTTTTATTTTTATTTTTATTTATTTTTTTAATGCACAATAAAAAAATTGTGTAGAATAATACTTGGCTGTGTGTTTTAATTCAAATTACAGTTTGGGAGTAGGCAGTTACATTTTAAAAAAACGAAATTAACAAGGGACACCAACATAGTTGTATCTTTGATCTTAAAAACTACAGGATAATGGTGTTGTGGTAACTTGTAGACATGTGCAATTCGTTTCGTTTTTTTTTTTTTTTTTCGTTTTTCTTCGTTATTTTCGTTTGTTCGTTTTCGTACGAATGAACGAATGATTGGCAAAAAATTTTAACGAATAACGAATCGTTCGAATCGAACAAATCCGATTAACGAATCGTTCGAATCGAACGAATCCGAAAAACAACGAAAATCCGAAAAAAAACAAATTAGAAACAACGAATGTACGAATTAAGAAAATCCGAAAAACTAAAACAGGAACAACGAAAATGAACGAAAAAATTTGTACATTCGTAACTTTTTTTTTCGATTCGTAATTTTCCGTGTCTCTTAAAATGTAATAATAGCATACACATTACATAAAATTATGAATTATGCTCCGATTACGAATCTGCGAATGTTACGAATGTTACGAATGTACGAATAAATACGAATGCGTCCGAATTTCGAATAAACGAAAATGAAACTAACGAATCAACGAAAAAAATAACTCTAACGAAAATGCGAATCGTTACGAATACGAACACCGACGACTTACGAATTTACGAATTGTTACGAATCAACGTAAACGAAAAAAGCGAAACTAAAATAAACGAAATTTTTTCGGAAACGAAAAAAACGAAACGAAAATAAACAAATTTTTTTGTTGTGCACATGTCTAGTAACTTGCACCAAAAAAAATAAAAAAATAACAATCATAATATTATTCTTTATATTACTAGAAAAAAAGCCTTTGAAAATGTATTTGCAATAACTCCATCAGTATCTCCAGCAAAGCAGCTTCATTATTATTCCATTAAATAAGAAGAGAATTGTGCGCTGCATTTGGAGATTTCATAATTTGCCGCGTCACAAATGTTAATTCTCCATTACGAATGCTAGTTTACAAGACCGACCACTTCTGGCTCGTCCTTGCTTCCGAGCATGCGAGTTTGTACTTTGGAGTTTTGTACACACGATCGGAAAATCTGACAACAGACATTTGTCTGCGGAAAAATTGAAAACCTGCCGTCCAACATTTGTCCACGGAACAACTGACAACAATTGTCCGAAGGAGCGTACACATGGTCAGATTTTACGCCAACAGCCTGTCATCACACATTTCCCGTCGGAAAATCCGATTGTGTGTACGAGGCTTAAAGCGGAGTTCCGCTTAAAAAAAAAAAATTCAAAGTCAGCAGCTACAAATACTGCAGCTGCTGACTTTTAATAATCGGACACTTACCTGTCCCAGGGTCAAGCGATGCGGGGGAACGATGCCCCGCTCGTCTCCCCCTCTGCTCGGCGGCGCCGGGATTTTCACAGCCGGGGGACCCACTGTGCATGCGTGAGCTGCGCCGCGCTCCGTGACTGGCCGCGCAATCATCTTGGACCTGTCACGTCTCCCAGATGATCGCTTAGAGGGAGGAGGGAGAGGTGATCTCCCTTCCTGCTCGGAGGGAAGTGACGTCAGGAGCCCAGGTGCTGAAGGAGGCAGATTTTGAGGGACCACATAGCAACAGGCATAAAAAGATAAGTAAAAAAAAAAATTTCCATATGTTTTTTTTTCTTTTTTTCATGCACATTAATGAAATTTTTTTTTTTGGGTGGAACTACACTTTAAGTGAAGCAAAATCATGGAGACCTGGGTACAGTAAAAACCTGTCAGGGATTCTAACCCTTCTCAACTCCATCCAAAACTAAAATAAAAGTTTAGTCTGGGCACACAGTATAAAAGTAACTTGGGTATCTGTGGCTCCTGGAATTAGCTGTATATTATCTACTATAGAGATATATAGATCTACCTATATTGGGGGTTTCCTGCACACTAGGGGGTTAATGTAGGAAAGTAGCGGTCGGAAACAGAGCGCGATTCATGGTGGTGCACATAGACGGGCCATTAGCCAGGCGCGGGAATATATTGGCATGTTTCAGACAAATGATAGCAATCATCTTAATATAAGTGTTCCAGTTGAGTGGCGCTCGGGCTGTAATAATTCACAAATTGCTCCCAGCTGTGTACAGCTGTCAGACGGGCTCACTGGGGCCGATTGTCAGCAGATTCCTGTCTAAGAAATGTATTGGGAGCAGCAGAAGTCAAGCAAGAAACAATTGGCGCAGTATTGGGCGCCTGACAAATCGCCCAGAGTTTCCGCGCAGCTTCTCGCATCAAGTGTTTTTTCTCCTGACGGGGGGTTAATTGGGGTCCTCCTCCCGGGTAGGGCAGGATGAGGGGGTCCCCGGCAGGGTGTTATCTCAGCTTGCAGCGGATGGTGGCCCTTATCCTGCAGAGGAGCAAATCCCGCCTATTACCTCCAACTGTCTGAGATGGGAGAACTTTCACAGCCGAACATTGGAATAAAAAAGACGTTCCCCTTGTCACTCCCCCAGTTACAAGAAACAACAAACCATCTACACACCGTGTACAACAAGTCATAGCAAATAAGAAAAAGCTCTACAAAGTACTTCTACTAAAGCACACCCTTAATTCTTCCCTTTGAAGTACAAGCAGACCCTTATTAGATGATGATAAGCTCTGTGCACTGTGTATTAGGAACATTTGCCATTTTCAACCCCTTTTTTAACATCCTTTCTTACCTCTCAGTGATGCCGGTCTCCCACATCCTGTTTGCAGCCACTTCATTTCAACTTGTACTCCAGCGATGGCTGCATGGCATGTGTGTTGTCATTTCCAGAGAAAGCTCGTGTGATGGGGTGACAATACCAAAGCACAGTTTGGAAACAGGGACAGAGTGTTGTCACCCTACAATGGAGGGTGTTTGACCGAGGACCTCTAGGCAGGATCACCAAGGATTATTTTATATATATATATATACAGGGGGTCCCCGACTTACGAACGCCCGACCTACGAACGGGGCGCTGCGGGGCCCCTCCGCCATTTTTCGCCGTCCTCCAGCCGTTCTGCGCATGCGCGGCCAAACGGAGCCTCAATGTCCGTAATTTGCCGCGCATGCGCAGAACGGCATTAGACGGAACATCGGAAATGTCCGGAAATATCCGTATTTGTCTTGTACTTGCGAACATTTTCGACTTCCGAACAGGCGGGCAGTCCCTAACGAGTTCGTAACTCGGGGATCCCCTGTATACAGTATCTCACAAAAGTAAGTACACCCTTCACATTTTTGTAAATATTTTATTCTATCTTTTCATGTGACAACACTGAAGAAATGACACTTTGCTACAATGTAAAGTAGTGAGTGTACAGCTTGTATAACAGTACATTTTCTGTCCCCTCAAAATAACTTAACACACAGCTATATATATATATATATATATATATATATATATATATATATATATATAGATATATATATATATAAACAAGAAGAGTGTATATTAAAGGCCTACCATACACCACTCAGCGCCGGGTGCGTCCAGACAGTTCCAATCCAAATCAAATATATCGAGAAATAAGTATATATAAATATAACATAAATATATATAAAAATAAATAATGGACTAAGCAGCTGTTTAAAAAGATTGAAAAATGGAAAATTGATAGTAAGTACCTGAAATAAATAAATGAACATATATATATATATATATACAGTGGTGTGAAAAGTGTTTGCCCCCTTCCTCATTTCCTGTTCCTTTGCATGTTTGTCACACTTAAGTGTTTCGGAACATCAAACCAATTTAAACAATAGTCAAGGACAACACAAGTAAACACAAAATGCAATTTGTAAATGAAGGTGTTTATTATTAAAGGTGAAAAAAAATCCAAACCATCATGGCCCTGTGTGAAAAAGTGATTGCCCCCTAAACCTAATAACTGGTTGGGCCACCCTTAGCAGCAACAACTGCAACCAAGCGTTTGCGATAACGTGCAATGAGGCTTTTACAGTGTCCTGGAGGAATTTTGGCCCACTCATCTTTGCAGAATTGTCCTAATTCAGTTACATTAGAGGGTTTTCGAGCATGAACGGCCTTTTTAAGGTCATACCACAACATCTCAATAGGATTCAGGTCAGGACTTTGGCTAGGCCACTCCAAAGTCTTCATTTTGTTTTTCTTCAGCCATTCGGTGGTGGACTTGCTGGTGTGTTTAGGATCATTGTCCTGCTGCAGAACCCAAGTTCGTTTCAGCTTGAGTACACGAACAGATGGTCGGACATTCTCCTTCAGGATCTCTTGGTAGACAGCAGAATTCATAGTTCCTTTTATCACGGCAAGTCTTCCAGGTCCTGAAGCAGCAAAACAGCCCCAGACCATCACACTACCACCACCATATTTTACTGTTGGTATAATGTTCTTTTTCTGAAATGCAGTGTTCCTTCTACGCCAGATATACTTGGACACACACCTTCCAAAGAGTTCCACTTTTGTCTCATCGGTCCACAGAATGTTGTCCCAAAAGTCTTGGGGATCATCAAGATGTGTTGTGGAGAAATTGAGACGAGCTTTGATGTTCTTTTTGCTCAGCAGTGGTTTTCTCCTTGGAACTCTGCCATGCAGGCCATTTTTGCCCAGTCTTTTCCTGATGGTGGAGGCATGAACGCTGACCTTAACTGAGGCAAGTGAGGCCTGCAGTTCCTTGGACGTTGTTGTGGGGTCTTTTGTGACCTCTTGGATGAGTCGTCGCTGCGCTCTTGGGGTAATTTTAGGCGGCCGGCCACTCCTGGGAAGGTTCACCACTGTTCCATGTCTTCGCCATTTGTGGATAATGGCTCTCACTGTGGTTCGCTGGATTCCCAAAGCTTTGGAAATGGCTTTATAACCCTTTCCAGACTGATAGATCTCAATTACTTTCTTTCTCAATTGTTCCTGAATTTCTTTGGGTCTCGGCATGATGTGTAGCTTTTAAGGATCTTCTGGTGGACCTTACTGTGTCAAGCAGCTCCTATTTAAGTGATGCCTTGATTGTGAACAGGTGTGGCAATAATCAGGCCTGGGTGTGGCTAGAGAAATTGAACTCCGGTGTGGACAACCACAGTTATAGTATGTTTTAACAAGGGGGGCAATCACTTTTTCACACAGGGCCATGATGGTTTGGATTTTTTTTCACCTTTAATAATAAACACCTTCATTTACAAATTGCATTTTGTGTTTACTTGTGTTGTCCTTGACTATTGTTTAAATTGGTTTGATGTTCCGAAACACTTAAGTGTGACAATCATGCAAAGGAACAGGAAATGAGGAAGGGGGCAAACACTTTTTCACACCACTGTATATATATATATATATATATATATATGTGTTCATTTATTTATTTCAGGTACTTATATAGTACCATCAATTTACGCATTTATATATATTGTACACTCACCGGCCACTTTATTAAAGAGGTTCTGCACACATTTTTGAACGTTGGTGCCATTGTGTTTAAAATTCTCTTCTTATAGCAGCTGTAGCCACTGAGCGTGCGTGGGAACCAGCAGGGAATGCTGGTTCCTCTGAATGAGGGAAGGAGGAAGTGATTGCTTGTGGGCTTCAAATGCCCACAAGCAAGATGAGATCGTCAGAATTTTTTTTAATAAATAATCAAATATGAATAAGAAAAGAATGTGGCTAACGGGCGAAGACCTTACAAGTAAGTCTTTACTTAACATAACATCGTTTTTAATGATTTAGGAAAAAAAAAAAAAAAATTGACAGTGCAGAACCGATTTAAGTACACCTTGCTAGTACCAGTTGGACCCCCTTTAGCCTTCAGAACTGCCGTCATTCTTCATGGCAAAGATATAACAAGGTGTTGGAAACATTCCTCAGAGATTTTTTGTCCATATTGATGCAGTTGCTGTGCAGATTTGTCGACTGCACATCCATGATGCGAATCTCCCATTCACTACATCCCAAAGGTGCTCTATTGGATTGAGATCTGGTGAGTGTGGAGGCCATTGGATGAGATCTGGTGAGTGTGGAGTCCATTGGATGAGATCTGGTGAGTGTGGAGGCCATTGGATGAGATCTGGTGAGTGTGGAGGCCATTGGATGAGATCTGGTGAGTGTGGAGGCCATTGGAGTTCAGTGACCTCATTGTCCAGTGATGAGATGATTGGAGCTTTGTGACATGGTGCATTATCCTGCTGGAAGGAGCCATCAGAAGATGAGACACTGTAGTCATAAAGGGAGGGACATGGTCAGCAATAATACATATAGGCCGTAATGATTAAATGAAGCTCAATTGGTACTAGGGGGCCCAAAGTGTGCCAAGAAAATATCCCCCCCACCATTACACCACCACCACCAGCCTGAACCGGTGATACAAGGCAGGATGGATCCATGGCTCTCATGTTATTTACACCAAATTCTGACCCTCCATCTGAATGTCGCAGACTCATCGAGACTCATCAGATCAGGTAACATTTTTCCAATCTTCTATTGTCCAATTTTGGTGATCCTGTGCGAATTGTAGCCTCAGTTTCCTGTTCTTAGCTGACAGGAGTGGCACCCGGTGTGGTCTTCTGCTGCTGTAGCCCATCTGCTTCACGGTTGGATGTGTTGTGTGTTCAGAGATGGTATTCTGCATACCTTGGTTGTAACGAGTGGTTATTTGAGCTACTGTTGCCTTTCTATCATCTCAAACCATTCTCTTCTCTGACCTCTGACATCAACAAGGCATTTTCCTCCACACAACTTCCGCTCACTGGATATTTTCTCTTTTTCGGACCATTCTCTGTAAACCCAAGAGATGGTTGTGTGTGAAAATCCCAGTAGATCAGCAGTTTTTGAAATACTAAGACCACCAACAACTATGCCACATTCAAAGTCACTTAAATCCCCTTCCCCATTCTGATGCTCAGTTTGAACTTCAGCAAGTCGTCTTCACCACGTCTAGATGCCAAAATGCTGTGATTGACTGATTAGCACTTTGTGTTACCATACCAAGCAATTGAACAGGTGTACCTAATAAAGTGGCCGGTGAGTGTATATAATGTGTGTTTGCTGGTTAGTATGGATATTATTTATTTTTTCCTGATACTGATGGAGACCCACAATAATCCACCACCAAAATTATTCACATTTTGATGTTACCATGTTAAAACATCTATGAGATTTTACTTCAGCCCCAGAAGGATTCACCCCCTTAATGACTAGGCCATTTTTTGCGATTCGTCACTGCACCACTTTAACTGACAATTGCGCGGTCGTGCGATGTTGTACTAAAACAAAATTGACGTCCTTTTTTTCCAACAAATAGCGCTTTCTTTTGGTGGTATTTGATCACCTCTGCGGTTTTTTTATTTTTTGCGCTATAAACAAAAAAAGATCAACAATTTTGAAAAAAAACGCAATATTTTTAACTTTTTGCTATAATAAATATCCCCAAAAAATATATAAAAAAAATGTCTTCCTCAGTTTAGGCCGATACGTATTCTTCTACATATTTTTGGTTAAAAAAATCGCAATAATCGGATATTGATTGGTTTGCGCAAAAGTTATAGCGTCTACAAAATAGGGGATAGATTTATGGCATTTTTACTATTCATTTTTTTTTTCTATTAGTAATGGCGGCGATCTGCGATTTTTAGCGGGACTGCGACATTTCGGCGGACACATCGGACACTTTTGACACTATTTTGGGACCTTTGACATCGATCAATGCTATAAAAAATGCACTGATTACTGTATAAATGTCACTGGCAGGGAAGGGATTAAACACTAGGGGGCGATCAAGGGGTTAGGTGTGTTCCCTCAGTGCGTTCTAACTGTAGGGGGGATGGGCTCACTAGAACATGACAGAGATCGATGTTCCCGATCACAGGGAGCAGTAGATCCTTGTCATGTTGCTAGGCAGAACAGGGAAATACCTTGTTTACATCTCCCCGTTCTGCCTCTCTGTGCCACAGTCATGGGCCACCGTCTGACATCTAGTCTGTGGGACCCGCGGGCACGCTCCCACGGCTAGCCTGCGATGACAGAGGGACATACGGGTACACCCATTTTCGCAGCCGTGCCATTCTGCCGACGTATATGGTCATGCAGTGGTTGGCAAGCGGTTAAAACCTAAACTTCACCCGACCAATAATCTGACACCCAACACATGTCGGGCATTTTTCCTGTGGCCATGTTCAGCCAATCATACAGCTGTTCTCTCATGAGCAACAATGCTTGTTTGCATCAGCGTTCACTCATGATTGTGCATACAATATATTTCCCGAACTCAAAACTTCCATCTTCAGGAAATACGTTGTATGTGTGTGCACAGTTAAAGCGGTATTAAACCCAAAACTAAAAATGTGATATATTGCAGCTTACCAATGATTAGATGTGGCGGCTGCATTAGTTTTATTTTTTTAGGCTTTTCCCCTCTGTTTTCACCTGGTAATCTGGCCAGTAACACAGCTCCTGTACAGCCCGTACGGGGGGCTATGCGCAGCATCTGCAGCTCCCCGGGGGTGGAGAAACACACAGATTTTTACCCCCATCATTTTCTTTGCCTTTTACTGTCCATTTGCAAGAGGTCATTACATATACACCATTTCCCCCCTAATAGGGTGGCTGTGTGTTAAATACTAGTCGTAGGTAGACATGTGCAATTCGTTTAGTCCCTAATTAGTTTTTTAACGAATTTCGACAAATTCGCTAATTCCGAATTTCCGAAATTACGAGGTTCGAATGTTCGAATGTTCAAATGTTCGAATTTTGGGATTTTCGGATTTCTGAATTTCCGAATTTCGAATTTCGGATTTTCAGATTTTTGGAATTCCGAATTTTCTGAATTCGGAAATTCAAAAATTAGAAAAATCGAAAATCTGAAAAAAAGAAAGAAAATCTGTTTAATTCTAAATAACTAACTATTAAATTATAGGTATTGGAATTCCCTTTCAAATTTGTCTGTTAGAGTACGAATTTATCCTAAGTTACAAATTATCTGAAATAACGAATGCCGCATCTAACCAAATGGAATGTAGCAATCTAATAATAATAAATAACAATAATAATAATAAAACCTTTTTCCATTTGTTTAGATGCGGCATTCTTTATTTCAGATAATTCGTAACTTCGGATAAATTCATACTCGTTAATTTAATAGTTAGTTATTAATTAAACTGATTTTCTTTCTTTGTTCAGATTTTCAAATTTTGGGATTTTCAAATCTTTGAATTCCCGAATTCCAAGAATCCGAAAGTCCGAAAATTCGGAATTCCGAAAAACCGAAAATTCAAAATTCGTAAAATACGAAAATACGAAAATACGAAAATTCGAAATTCGTAAATTCAAAATTCGTAAATTCATAAAATACGAAAATACGAAAATTCGAAAATTCGGAGATTCGGAAATCCGAAAATTCAAAATTCGGAAATTCGGAAATCCGAAAATTCGGAAATCCGAAAATTCGGAAATCCGAAAATTCGGAAATCCGAAAATTCGGAAATCCGAAAATTCGGAAATCCGAAAATTCGGAAATCCGAAAATTCGAAATTCGGAAATTCGGAAATCCGAAAAATAGAAGTGTGAAAATTCCCGAAAATTCAGAATTTCCGAATTTCCAAATTCCCGAATTTTCGATTTTCCGAATTTCCGAAAAAAGCAAAAAGCAAAAAAACGAATGAAAGGAAAACGAAAATGAACGAATTTTTTGTCAGTGCACATGTTTAGTCGTAGGTTGTCAGTGATGCAGTTGGATCGGTTTGAGAGAAGTGGTACTGTGCAGAGTCCATATATACAGAATAAGAAAAGATACTGAGAATTACACCCAGCATACAGGACAAGAGAAGTAGTACTGTGTTGTTATAAATTCCCATATCCCTATATTTATTTTGTTCAGTGACAAACACATCTAATGCTCGTACACACAGTCGGAATTTCCGACGGAAAAAGTTTGAGAGCTGGATCTAAAATTTTCTGACAACAAAATCCGATCGGACTTTTTCCGATCGTGTGTTGAGAATTCCGACGCACAAAGTGCCACGCATGCTCAGAAGAAATTTGGAGACGAAAGCTATTGGCCACTGGCCTCTACGTAGTCCCGTCGTACGTGTTATACATTACCTCGTTCCGAACTATCAGATTTCCCGACAACTTTGTGCGTGTGTATGCAAGACAAGTTTCGGCCAAAATCCGTTGGAAAAAATCAGACGGATTTTGTCCCTTTTTGTCTTCTCCAGGTAGAATACGTTTAAAGGGGTTGTAAAAGTCTCATGGTTTTTCACCTTAATGAAATCTATGCATAAGGGGGAAAAACCTTCTGTGCTGCAGCTGCCCCCCCAGGGGCCTCCTTTTTCTTACCTGATTCTGATTGTTCCAGTGACGAGAACGAGCCCAGCAGCTCCAGCCGCTGTCTCTGTCTTCATTGGATAGATAGGTAGCAGCAGGACCCATTGGCTTCCACTGCTGTCAATCAAATCCAGTGACACAAGAGCAGGGGGCGGGGCCGAGTCCTGCTGTCTGTGTCAATGGACGCAGCAGCGGGACTCATGAGGGCGCCCGCATGGGTGCCCCCATGGAAAACGGCTCTCCGTGGGGGCAACCGATCAAGAGGAAAGGCCAGGAGCGCCGCCGGGGCACTCGAGAAGAGGAGGATCAGGGTTGCCCTGTGCAAAACACTTGCACAGAGGAGGTAAGTATAACATGTTTGTTATTTTTTTTTTTTTAAAAGCACTCTTTACAATCACTTTAATTTTTGTAGTCATTCTTAATAACTGAGATTCTTTAGCCCCATTTTTGATTTCGTTGCTCCTCTCTGGTCTCTCTCCAGTTCAAACACATCCTTCCTTAAGATAGGTGACCAGAACTGGATGGCATGCTCAAGGTATGGCTGAACCAAAGTTCTGTAAAGTGTAAGGCCCCTTTCACACGAGGCGGACTCCGCTTGCACGGAGTCCGCCTCTGTCCACCGGCTCAGCGGGAGATCTCTCCGTTGATCTCCGCTGAACCGGCGGATGACAGGTCCCTCTCTGCTCACTGAGCGGGGAGGGGCTTGCGAGCGCCGCTGGTCACAATGGAGAGATTGGATGAAAACGGACAGCGTGTCCGTTTTCATCAGATCTCACGCGATCCGATCCGCCAGCGACGGATCTGGACGTATAGCCATACGTCTGCTTTTGGCAGATCGGACCGGGTCAGATGTCAGCGGACATGTCTACGCTGACATCCGACGCTCCATAGACTAACATGAAGCGCCCGTTCAGATCCGCCGTCAAAACTGACAGGCGGATCTGAACGGTCCGACCGTGTGAAAGGGGCCTTAGAATTACAGTCTTATCGCTTGAGTAAATACTCTTTTTAAAGTTGGTGTAAACTCCCATGCATGATTTGTACCTATAGGTAAGCCTATAATAAGGCTTACCTATAGGTACAGTAAATCTCTCCTAAACATGCAGCGTTTAGGAGATATTTCCTTTACATGCAGCCAGTGACATGCCGTTCCTTTAGAGCCATGTGCCGAGTCTGTGAACCCGGAAGGAAGACCGGGTGAAGATGGAAGCGCCTTCAGTGGTGACAGTACATAACTGGAGGATTTTGTTCTAAGGTAAGTGTCACATAATGTGCTAGTATTTGCGATTGTAGCAGAATCTCTGACCTTTTCCAGTCTAATGCGAACCTTCAAGACCAAAGATAGCTGACATCCTTCCAAATGTGGTGGGTTGTGAGGCATAGTGGGTGCAAAGGTGGTAAAAGTCTTTGGGCGCCAGACACTTTTTGGATGTAAAAGAGGTTTTATTTCTTTGACAGTCCTTTTTATATTTTGCAAGGGAAAGAGGGTCTGGATCTTAGAAAGCCGAGGGAGGTTTTTAGGGTCTCCGTAGCCAGATAGAACTCGAGCATCTGGGGCACGCTGAACTGAATACCCAGCAACCACCTCCGGCTTGACATCTGCTTTGGAGCTCGGCATAGACGTAATAGGCCGAGCTGTGGAAGCCCATGGATTCCTTTGATCCTCCTCGAAGGACCTGGTAATGCTGATCAGCGGAGCTGCATTGGCTGACAGCCTAATCTGCACACTTGCGGTAGTAGTAGCAGGTGTTTCGTCTCCCTGCACACTGCTGATTAACTCCTCGTCACTCTCTCCCCACTTCCCAGAATATGACAGGGTGTCCGAAAAGAGTTCCGATCAGACAAATTGACACTCTTCGGCCAGGAGATAATTTCTCTTAACCTTCACCTTGGCTGGCACCTCTATCAACTCCCGTCACAGCCACCGGCATCACTTCCCCCACAGGCAGACCATGCTCACTGCTTGCTGACTTACACGGTCCCGGTACTTTTTTCTCAGATAATCCAGTCATCAACTAGAGAAACTTGGCCTGATCTCAGCCCTTCGAAGTGGTCGGTGCGATGGGTCCTGGGGTAATCGCTGTGGTAGAGGTAGCAGCTTCTGTCACGACTTGGATGACAGCCGAAAAGTCTTTGGACATCACTCTCCGAAGGGACAGCAACATTCCTGTCCCAATCCACTTGTAGGATTCTTGGAGGTAGAGTTGGGGAGGCAACCTCGAACAGATGCTCCCCGCAGCGTCCATAGACGATCCAAGACCTCAACCGCGTGGCCGGGCCAGTACATTTTCCACAGATCATCCCCAGAGACTCGTATCCTCCATCTGTGTACAAGGCAAGCTGACCATTCAGTACATACCGCACTCCGTTATCGGTCACGACAGGTTTCCTGACGCTCGGGTCAACCTAGACGCCCGGAGCGTAATTTCTCCAATCTGCCAATATTACTCACTAACTGCGCCATCTCCTTCACTAACCCACAATCGGACACACATGGTGGCACTTCCTTATCCTTCTCTGCAGAGCGAAAGCTCCTCCCCCTGCTAATGGATTGATACAAATGTTTCTTGGAACTGTGGCGCCCACCTCCCTGTTGCTGCGGAGTGCCAAAACTGTCATGGAGTCTATTTTGGGGCCTGTTTTAACACTTACAGCTCTGGCGGGTAGTGTCAAAAGACCAGGCTGATTCTTTCCCATGAGCAGTGAGACTTGATGGTTCTTCCCCACATTGATAGTACACACATCAACAGTCTATAAGAAGGGTAAATGTTACTTGCCACCTTCCCACGGAGCCAGGCGAAGTCCCGATGGAGCTGAAGCTGCTGCAAAGAAGACACCTTAGCCCCACGTTGGGTGCCAAATGTAGCAGAATCTCTGACCTCTTCCAGTCTGATGCAAACCTTCAAGACCAAAGATAGGTGACATCCTTCCATATGTGGTGGGTTGTGAGGCATAGTGGGTGCAAAGGTGGTAAAAGTCATTGGGCGCCAGGCACTTCTTGGATGTAAAAGAGGTTTTATTTCTTTGACAGTCCTTTTTATATTTTGCAAGGGAAAGAGGGTTAGGGCCAGGACACCCTTAAGAAGTTGCAATTTCAAATGGCAGACTCCGAGACTTCAGCAGGAGGCCAGTCGTACAGGGAAAGGCCCCAGCAGGGTGCCACTTCTGCATGTGCAGGATTGCTGTCTCCTATGGTAACATTCCTTAAACAGTTCCTAACTCAAAGTAACAGTTCTCTCAGCTTTCCTACAACTTCTCCTTGTAGTTCTTCATCCCCTTGAGCTCCTGGTCTCTCACTAGACCCTCTGATTCACTGACTCTTAATCCCGTGAGATCCTCAAGACTTTTGCGGTGGTATCCCCCTCAAGTGTCACCCAAGCTTCCCTGCTGGGTCCCTAGCTTGGCACTTCGGATACCTTCAAGCTTCACCCCGGCTGACCGGCTTGGTCCCTAGCTTGGCACACAAGGCTGCTCTGCAAGCGTCACCTCCGCTGGTTGGAACCCTGACTTGGTCACCGCCTGAAGTTTCCAGATTCTCCACCGTGCCCGGTCACTGAAAATACTGCTCCGGTACTTGCTTCAGTTACTCACTGTGGTCCCTGGTAAAGGCGATTGGTCCCTTAGTGGCTAAAGCTTCCCTTCTACCTCCGACCATGACAGGTTCTCCGGCCGGCAGAATCGGCACATTTGGTTGGACTGCAAGCCGCATTCCTACCCTGAGCTGCTCTCTTACTCTGAATAGGCCCTCACACAGCCTGGCAGCCTGAGGCCCCTGGGATAGGCCAAGTCTCCGGCCTAGCAGCCCGGGGCAGACGACACCCATCCACCTAGATGTGGTCTTGGTGACACACAAGAACCTGGATCACCTGACCTCACCCGAATATATAGGCTCTCCCAGCAGTCCAAGAGATTTAACAGAATCCCTGCCCATTGGCTGAGATACCCCATATACCCATAACCTTTCCTGACCTTGAGTTGTTCTTCTCAATCTAATACCTCCAAGTACCCACCTGGTGGTAAAAGAGGAAAGTACCAGCAGGCCCAACTTAGGGAGAAGTCAATGGATTCCTAATAATTAACTACGGTAGCTACTTCTGACAAGGAATTTGGTGAGGAGCTCCATGACTAAACCCCAGGGCGTTACACGATGCATGTTAGCTCATTATGCCTTTGTCTTGCAGGGTTTTTTCCTGTCATTTTTTTTTTTGTCAGAGGTTTACAATCTCTTTAATTCCCCCCAATGAGTAACTTGCTTACATATTTTTAGCTCCCAACTTTAATTTTTTCAATATTAAACCTGATCTACCATGGAGCTGCTCATCCCTCCAATTTATTAAAGTCCTCTTTGCTCTCTCTTTTGCTGTATCCTGTAGTGAGGGTATTCCCCTGCTTAGTCTGGTATCATCAGCAAACTCTGAGATTAAACTGTTTATTCCAATCTTTATATCATTTATAAAGAAGTCAAACAGAAAGAGGAGCCATATATCACCGCTCTCTGGACAAGCTCTTGTAAACAGTTTTCAATCCAGATATGTGCAATGTCCTCAATGCCAATAGACCTTAAAGCAAAACTCAACTGTATCTGAACACCACAAACTGAAAACACTATTTATTTCATTTTTTTTTTATATATTCAAAGCAAACTTCCTCATCCATCAATGTCTCCATGCTTTATTATGTTGAGAAATCACTTTGACAAACACCCCACCTAGCATTTTTAGCTGTGGAAATCTTGAGTAAGAGCAGTTGATTCATGTAACATTTACTTCCTGGAATTAATCTGCCCTTAGCTCAGGCGTGCTGGCAGGAAAGTGTGCTTATTGGAGGAAGCCCCTTCTCTCCTCCAGATACAGTAGAAGAAGAAAATGCCTATGAGGACTCCTGGGGTGTATGACATCATTTTGGCCTAGGCCAGAAACCAGGAAGCAAATGAAGATATGTTGAAAAAGTTTAAAACAAATAACAAGTTTAAAACTGCAATAAGGTCCATAAGATCGCTTAGGTCCAAGTATAACTAATTAGCTGTAAGTATAACTACTTGGACCTACGCGCTCTTATGGGCCTTATTGTAGCTTTCATGGTCCTTCTCCCCAGGAGTATATCCTAGCAGCTAAGGTCCACAGGACTGTTATTATCGTTGTTGTTCCTTCTGCAATTGTTGTCCCTTCCAGCAGGCGCCTGATTTTTTTTTGCGGCTATAACAAGTTTAAAACAAACTTCCTATCTATTTGCTAAGGTTAGCAGCATATGAATTAAAAATAATTCATGTGTTGTGAGAGACTTTAGTTCTGCTTTAATTTTTTAATTAAGCAATCATGGGGTACCTTGGACTCTGAACTCCCCTTTCAGCCCCACATCCGATCACTGTCTAAATCAGTGACGGCAAACCTTGGCAGCCCAGATGTTTTGGAACTACATTTCCCATGATGCTCATGCACTCTGCTGTGTAGCTGAGCATCATGGGACATGTAGTTCCAAAACATCTGGGGTGCCAAGGTTCGTCATCACTGGTCTAAATCATGCTGCCCCAATCTCTGCAATATCTCCAGAATACGCCCATTCCTAACCAATGACACCACAAAGCTACGAATTCACTCCGTGTTAATCTCTCTCCTTGGTTATTGACACTCCTTCCTCATTGGCTTACCTCTCTGCAGGCTTTCCCATCTTCAGTCTATCATGAATGATGCTGCCAGACTCAGCCACCTTACCAACCGCTCAGTGTCTGCCACCCCTCTCTGCCAATCCCTCCACTGGCTTCTGCTCACCCAACTAATACATTCAAAAAGACTAACAGTCTAAAAAGCCATCCACAACTCTGTCCTCAGCTAAATCACTAACCATGTCTCAAAATACCAACCAATCTGTTCTCTTTATTCCTCCCAAGACCTCCTGCTCTCTAGTTCCCCCCTAACCTTCTCCCATACTTGCCTCCAGGGCCTCTCCAATCCTCTGGAACTCCCTACCCCAATCTGTCTGACTATCTCATACTCTGTCCACCTTTAGGTGATGAAAACCCATCTCTTTAGAGTAGACTATCCTGCCTCCACTAACCCCTGGACTTTTAGTTTCTAAATCAGCTCATCCTCCATAGTTATCACCTTTTGTATCGCTTCCCTCTCCCTTTTAGATTGTAAGCTCTAAGCAGGGCCCCCTGAACCCTTTTGTATTTAATTGTATTTTAACTGTACTGTCTGTCTCTTTTTGTTAAAACAAAAAAAAAAACTGTACTGTCATCTTCATTTAGTAAAGCAATGTGCAAACTGTTGGTGCCATATAAATCCTGTATAATAATAATCATAATAATGAATAAAAAGATTGGTAAAATCCCTAATAAAGGGAGCTAACAGTACATCACCCACCTCCTTTTACAACTTTGTTACTGTAATAAATATAGCAATCAGTAAATCCACCACTAGAGGGAGCAAACTGTCACATCACCTTTTAACTTTGTTTCTGTATTAAGGAATATTATTATTATTATTATTATTATTACTATAATACAGGATTTATATCGCGCCAACAGTTTGCGCAGCGCTTTTCAACATGAGGGCAGACAGTACAGTTACAATAGATAAAAAACGTTTTATTCATCCTCCTTGCTGTCAGTGGAGACAATTGCGTTGCTATAGCCGATGTTTGTGAGCACCTTGACACTTTTCTATTAAAGCACTTTGAACTTGACATACTGGGCAACGAAGTGTCTATGTTTATATCTACAGTATCTGACAAAAGTGAGTACACCCCTCACATTTTTGTGAATGATTTATGATATCTTTTCATGTGACAACACTGAAGAAATGACACTTTGCTACAATGTAAAGTAGTGAGTGTACAGCTTGTATAACAGTGTACATTTGCTGTCCCCTCAAAATAACTCAACACACAGCCATTAAAGTCTAAACCGCTGGCAACAAAAGTGAGTACACCCCTACGTAAAAATGTCCAAATTGGGCCCAATTAGCCATTTTCCCTCCCCGGTGTCATGTGACTTGTTAGTGTTACAAGGTCTCGGGTGTGAATGGGGAGCAGGTGTGTTAAATTTGGTGTTATCGCTCTCACTCTCTCATACTGGTCACTGGAAGTTCAACATGGCACCTCATGGCAGAGAACTCTCTGAGGATCTGAAAAAAATTATTATTGCTCTACATAAAGATGGTCTAGGCTATAAGAAGATTGCAAAGACCCTGAAACGGAGCTGCCGCACGGTGGCCAAAACCATACAGCAGTTTAACAGGACGGGTTCCACTCAGAACATGGTCGACCAAAGAAGTTAGTGCACGTGCTCAGCATCATATCCAGAGGTTGTCTTTGGGGAAATAGATGTATGAGTCCTGCCAGCATTGCTGCAGAGGTTGAAGGGATGGGGGGTCAGCCTGTCAATGTTCAGACCATATGCCGCACACTGCATCAAATTGGTCTGCATGGCTGTCATCCCAGAAGGAAGCCTCTTCTAAAGATGATGCACAAGAAAGACAGAAAACAGTTTACAGAAGACAAGCAGACTAAGGATATGGATTACTGGAACCATGTCCTGTGGTCTGATGAGACCAAGATAAACTTATTTGGTTCAGATGGTGTTAATCGTGTGTGGCGGCAACCAGGTGAGGAGTACAAAGACAAGTGTGTCTTGCCTACAGTCAAGCATGGTGGTGGGAGTGTCTTGATCTGGGGATGCATGAGTGTTGCTGGCACTGGGAAGCTACAGTTCATTGTGGGAACCATGAATGCCAACATGTACTGTGACATACTGAAGCAGAGCATGATCCCCTCCCTTCGGAGACTGGGCTGCAGGGCAGTATTCCAACATGATAACGACCCCAAACACACCTCCAAGATGACCACTCCTTGCTAAAGAAGCTGAGGGTAAAGACAATGGACTGGCCAAGCATGTCTCCAGACCTAAACCCTATTGAGCATCTGTGGGGCATCCTCAAACAAAAGGTGGAGGAGCGCAAGGTCTCTAACATCCACCAACTCTGTGATGTCGTCATGGAGGAGTGGAAGAGGACTCCGATGGCAACCTGTGAAGCTCTGGGGAACTCCATGCCCAAGAGGGTTAAGGCAGTGATGGAAAATAATGGTGCCCACACAAAATATTGACACTTTGGGCCCAATTTGGACATTTTTACTTAGGGGTGTACTCACTTTTGTTGCCAGCGGTTTAGACATTAATAGCTGTGTGTTGAGTTATTTTGAGGGGACGGCAAATTTACACTGTTATACAAGCTGTACACTTATTACTTTACATTGTAGCAAAGTGTCATTTCTTGAGTGTTGTCACATGAAAAGATAGAATAAAATATTTACAAAAATGTGAGGGGAGTACTCACTTTTGTGAGATACTGTATGTGAGATTTGATTGATCCTTGGGAAGGAGACCATGCCTGACGATCTTAACGGTTGCGGACCTGGAGGAGCCTCAAAGTCATATTTAAATAACGCTGGTTTGGCTGCTCTATTTGGGTAGCCCAACACATAGGTAAGGGTCAGTGTGTGTCCTGCCTATTGGTGGTGGCTTTTGGTATAACACCTATCGCTTTGGATTACTGTCGCTGGAGCTATTTGTACTTTTTATAATATATGGACTTATGGATATTTATGTAACACCGTATCTCACTTGGTGGTTACTATTTTATAAGCGCTGCATCTTTATAGTTAGTACAGTTACAATACAATTCAATACAGGGTCTGATTAGGGACAGAAATTATATGCCCCTACTATTATAATTGAATATGCATTAAAGTCTCTCTTCTCCAGGCCTCTAATCAAAGATGTGTAAACATTTTAAAAGGATTCCTCAGAGGTGACAATTTTGCCTGGACTTCTTTACCTCCTAGTCAATTAGCCCAAAAACACTCTAATGCCGCGTACACAGGGTCGGACTTTCCGACAGCAAATGTGCGATCGGAGCTTGTTGTCGGAAATTCCGACCGTGTGTAGGCTCCATCGGACAGTTTCCATCAGACTTTCCGTCGCACAATATTTGAGATCTGGTTCTCAAATTTTCCGACAACAAAATCCGTTTGCGTAAATTCTGATCGCGTGTAGACAATTCCGACGCACAAAGTGCCATGCATGCTCAGAATCAAGCAGAAGAGCAGCACTGGCTATTGAACTTTTTTTTCTCGGCTCGTCGTACGTGTTGTATGTCACCGCATTCTTGACGTTCGGAATTTCCGACCAACTGTGCGACTGTGTGTATGCAAGACAAGTTTGAGACAACATCCGCTGGAAAAAAAACATGGGATTTTGTTGTCGGAATGTCCGATCGTGTGTACGCGGCATAAAAGTGTAACTAAAGGAGGCAACCTTTTTGATTTATTTTTGGATAGTGTGGAGAGGGATTATTTCCCCTTTCAGCTTTTATTGCTCTCTGTGCCTTTTGTTTGTCTATTTGTCCTGTTTACTTGTTATTTTTCGAAAATGAAAATAATAGAGAATCTCAAATTTAGTGTTGACACCAGAACAGTAATATGCCCCGTACACACGGTCGGAATTTCCGACGGAAAATGTCCTATTGGACCATGTTGTCGGAAAATCCGACCGTGTGTGGGCTCCATCGGAATTTTTCCGTCGGAAAAAATTTGAGATCCTGCTCTCAAATTTTCCGACAACAAAGTCCGATCGGATTTTTTCTGATCGTGTGTAGCGAATTCCGACGGACAAAGTGCCACGCATGCTCAGATCAAATTACAAGACCAAAGCTATTGGCTACTAGCCTCTACGTAGTTCCGTCGTACGCAACGAACCTCACCACGTTCAGAATGATCCGATTTTCCGACAACTTTGTCCGACCGTGTGTATGCAACACCAGTGTCTGACAAAATCCGTCTGAAAAAATCAGACAGATTTTGTGGTCGGAATTTCCGACCGTGTGTATGGGGCATTAGAGGGGAAATCTTCTAATGGTGACCCCCCAGGATTCCCTCACTTTGGGGAGATTTCCTCCCCCTTTCTGTTTTGGCTATGGGACAGGAAGTGATGAGAAATCTCCCCAATGTGGCACAGATGGCAAAAAAAAAAAGAACTGATAGGGGTTTTATTTCTCCCTCTTACTCTATCCAAGAAAAAAAAAAGGTTTGCCTTTAGTTAGATTTTAAGATTTGATAATTATTATTATTATAATACGGGATTCACATAGTGCCAAAAGTTTGCGCAGCGCTTTACAAAATGAGGGCAGTTATAATATAATTCAATACAGGAGGAATCAGTTATAGATATATTCAATAATAATTTAAAATGACTGGGCTGTCCCTAATGATATGTGACACAAATTGTGATTGATAATAAATTGGCAAATAAAACCAGCTGCGACTTCTCTGCAAGATACATACATCAATCAACAATTTTCAATATCAAGTCGCACTATAAAGTGAATCCGTACTATTAAATAAAATGCTTCAACCTTACTATGGTGAATATTCAAAATAAATCAATTTGTACATAAAAATAGTCCATTCAAATTGATGTTGGATCTCCAATGTGAAAACAACACAATGCACCCGGGTATGGTGATGAGAGAAAAGATCTGCCTTCCACCTCCACACACACTGCCGCTTACCGACTCCTGTTGATCTCTTATTATAGGGGATCGCATGCGCTTGTGGCTTTGATACCCAGCCCGGGCCTTTAGTTACACACAGCCCAGATCCCAGCATCTTCACAGGAGTTGTAACTCATACAGATATGTTTTACCAGATGTTTCCCAAAAATAAGTAATAAAAGCTTCCATAGTGTAAAACCATTGGATATTTATTTCATTAACAATTAAGAGGTATTGCACTTACATTTGTAAAAAGCATCACATGCAGTATAAAACAATGAGCCGGCCAGCTCTTGAAAGCAACCTATGGTTCCAGTACTTGCGTGTATCGCGGTGACGTCAGCATGTCGCTCCTACCTACGTGTTACGTCACACCTGACGTCATCCTGGGCATATTTGTATGTACAATTTGATTTATTTTGAATATTCACTATAGTAAGGTTGAAGCATTTTATTTCATAGATTATTTAAACTTTTTACAATAACCATCACTATTTAGGTAAGTCAAAAACGAAATTTGTATCTCATTGATGGTTGTTCTTCATTACTTTTCTGATGTATCCACATTTCAAAAGAAGTATCACTGGGGACGTGAAGTGTGCTTCGTTTCTTATCTTTGAGTCAATTTCCCCAATTTCTAAACTGATCTTTTCTGTGTAAACTAATCCTTTACAACAATCTTTACTATTTACAACTCTGTGTACAAAAGTGTGGCTTTCAGAACAGTTTCTAGAAATCTGTTAAAGAAGGGAACTAAGTTATCATGAAAGCTTGCATCTTAGACAACTTGTTAGCCAAAAAAAGGTAAAGGGCATCACTTAAATGCCAAACTTTCTGCATTAATCAATGGCGAACATTGTACAATACTCCACTGTTACTGATCTGTAAATCCACCACTAGAGGGAGCATGGTGTGACCTTACCGCCACTTCATTCCATAACTTTATTATGGAAATATTACTATAATGCTCTGCATATAGATCAGTAAAAAAAAAAAAAGAACAAAAAACAAAATCTGCGTTGCTGCATACATACATGCATACGCTATAAAAATCCTGTATTATAATGATAAATAATAATAATACTATAATAAATATAATATAATAGATATAAGGCCTCTTGCACATGGACACCTTAAAATGCCACAATTTTAGGCATTAAGGTTTTTGTTTTTTTACTGATCTAAATGCCACTCATTGTTTTTAATGGGCCTGTACACACAGGTGCATAAACGTGCTCTGCATATAGATCAGTAAAAAAAAAAAAAAATCTGCGTTGTTGCATACATACATAACATGCATACAACAAAGCTAGAAGAATTTTTTCATGGGTGTACACGTACGTGTGAACATGCACATTTATTATACAGCTCATCCCTGCATTTTTAAACAGGATTTTTCTGCCAGGAATCTGTTCATACATCAGTACCATGTGCAAGTACGCGGGAGCAAGCAGTCACATCACTTCCCCTCCCTTTATAACCTTGTAACTGTAATTAATACAGGGATCTATATCTACAGGCAGCAAACAGCCATCACCTCTCTTCATAACTGCTGCTATCAGCCACACAAGGAGTGCATTGTTTTGAATGAGTCAAACAAACCAAAAACCTGTATTGTAAAGAAAAGCAGTAAAGTGCAATCATTGTGTAGTGCAGAAAACAGAGCCTGAGTATGTAACAAGGAAATATGGCCGCCCCCTGTAAGTTTAGAATTATACACTACACATACAAACAAGGTTTATAAGACATTATCATACATTAATACCATTATTTACAGCTATCTATCTATGACACACACAGGCAAAAACCAAGACTCCACATTCCCTTTATGGTGTAGTTGTCAATTGCTGATGTTACAGTTGAGGTGTGTGGGGGGGGGGGGGTATTTCAGTGTTATCTGGTTTAGTGTCAGGTTCAGGTGTTGTCACTATTAAGATTAATGCCTAATGGAAGGTTTAGGACTTGTTAAGGTTACAGGAAAAGCGGTAGTAAACCGGGGCAGTCTAAAAAAAACAAAAAGACAATTGCATCGCATACTAGCACATTATACAATACTTACCTTAGATTGAATCCCCCCAGCGGCACGCTGTCAGCACTGAGAGGGCTGACATTTTCCCCCGGTCTTTTATCCAGGTTTGCGGGCTCCAGCAATGTGAGTGGCCGGAGCCGCAATGACGTCACTTCTTCAGTTCCGGCACGAAGCTCTGAAAAGTGCATGCGCCGGCGACGTCACCGGCTGCATGCAGGGTGAATATCTCCTAAACAGTGCACATTTAGGAGATATTCATTTTTACCTACAGGTAAGCCTTATTATAGGCTTACCTGTAGGTAAAAATAACAAAGTGGGCTTTACTACCACTTTAATGGTTAGAGATAGGTTAAAGGTCACGGAGATTGCTCCACCTTCTTTAAAGGCAACCTGTACTCCATCTGAAAGTTCTGCCTGACAGCTGACACCACAAGATGCCTGCTATGGCCTTCACTAGCCGAATATACTTCTTCTTTGCACCTCTCTGATTTTGTTTTTTGGGGATGGACTTCATAGCCAACCTTCCTATACCCCTTCCTATACAAGAGCCCAAACTGGCAATAAGGAGTCATCTTGTGACAGAACTTCCCTAAAGTAGAACTAGAACCTCGTCTTTAGTTTTGGATAGAATGGGAAGGATAAGACGAGGAATCCTCCGTCCATTATGTAGATGAAGGGCAATCCACGGAGAGCCACCGATGGATCACAGTGAGGACACAAGGCTCACAAATCTTCACTCCTGCATGAACGCAATTCTCCGCCATTAACTTTCCTGTTGAAAACAAAGTTCTCTGGCTGTCATGTTCATCCCTTGGTTTTAATACTTTGAGGGCCCATTCACACCAGAGCGCAGTGTAAGCACAACTTATTGCCATTGCTAGATTCTCGTGGGTACCATTATGCCTCTTGCACACTGGACATTAAAATAACTTTATAAAAATGCCAGTAGCTTTGCAGTGAGTTTTTCAACTTTTTTCAGCGTTTCTGCAATATCTGTTTTTAGTGCTTATTAGCGTTTTTTTTGTGTTTTTCCGCGTCAGCGTTTTTTTTTTTTTTCCAATGGATCAAAAACATAAAAAAATGCTGGTGAGAGACGTTTTTGAGCGTTTATCTAAGTTTTTTCAGCTTTAGAGCGTTTTTACAGCTTTAAAACGTCTCTCAAAACCCACTAGTTTGGGTTTTTTTTTTACTGCTCAAAAATGCCACTGCCCAAAACTGCTGATAACAACCTATGTGTGCATGGACACATAGGATAACATGATGGAGCGTTTAATGACTGTAGAAAAAAATGTCTACAGCCAAAAACAGCTGCTGTAAAACGTCAAAAAACATTCAGTGTGCATTGTTAATGGCACCCCAAATGCATCAGGAAAACATGGTGCATTTGTGGCCACCATACCGCATGGTACCACAGTACCATGCGGTTTGGTGCGGTTAGACTTTTAGGCCTCATGCACACTGGACGTTAAAATAACGTTATAAAAACGTCAGTAGGTTTGCAGTGAGTTTTTCAACGTTACTGCAATAGCGTTTTTTTAGCATTTGTCCGCATTTGTGCATGAGGCCTCAAAGTCGTGCCTGCCTTACTTTTTTGTGCGTTCCTGTGCGTTTGGCAGCCCATTGAAATGAATGAGCCGTCAAAAACGTAACACGCAGGGACATGCAAAAAATGTGCGAGCCAGCCCTGAGTCACTGACCCATTACAAGTACGCATGTAATGACCTTCGACTTTCCTGATACTTGTTCTGGGCTGCTGCTAAAGCCAGGGGATGGAAATGACTGCCAGGCAACTAGCAATTTCAAAAGGAGCTCAGGGATAGCAGCTGCTGTTTTTACTTGACTGTAAAGGCTGAGATTGTCAGTCTGTATAAACACATACTGTAGATATATTATCGATCGGATCGGTGCAGAATAGACGGAGTCTGTGAAGGGCCCTGGGAAGTGAGATAACCAGAACCTAAGAGGGGCCCCAGATATTGAAACAGCTAGCAGCCATGAGGTGCTGTGACAGCTCTGACCACAAGGTGTCAGTAACGCTCCACCCTGAGCAACGTCCCCTCTCCTATTTCAGAGTGGAGTCAGTCTCAGTAGTTTTATGATATGATTCTCCTTTATTAGGAATCCCGCCGTGTTTATTGCTGAAGGAAATCACTGAACACGCCGTCATTTACGGCTCTCTGGCCTAAATTGCCTCCCAGGATCAGCCATCATAAAATCTTTATTTTCCCTGTAAAGCTCAGTGACACAAGCGGAGTCGCTGCATCGCGCCCCACGCCCGCAGCGCTGAGACTCGGGGTCATGGCCTGCGGAGCGCCAGAGGTCACGGGGTCATGGGTACGGCCTGGATCGGCACCTGTGGCCCCCCTCCTCTATACTCAGGGGCCCAAACCCTACCAACATTCCCACTCTCTGTTTGTTTATGGAAGATGAGCGGCTCTGATTAGCCTTGTTATGTGGCCTGCCTGCGGTTCAGTCTTGAGCAGCGCCCGGGGCCGGGGAAGCAGCTGACGGTGTCCTGCGCGGCAGGTGGTCATCTAAAAGCAACATGGCCGCTGGAGTTCCATAATGAGCTGATTATAGACAGGCACGGGGCTGTGGCCACCTGTTGTGTGGAAGCAAACAAACTGCAGGCGGTCGAATACATCATCACCAATAATCATACACGTGTAATAATACTCAGGGGAGGCCTTTATGATCTTTATGTAAAACTACTCAGAGGGGGCCTATATGATCTGTAGGGCTCCATATATACATATGTAATAATACTGGAGGGGTGCAGGATCTGTAGGCCTCTGTATACATATGTAATAATACTCAGGGGCCCCGTATGATCTATAGGGCACCATGTACATGTGTAATAATACTCAGGGGCCCTGTATGATCTGTAGAGCACTGTGTAGATGTGTGATAATACTCAGGGGCCCTGTATGATCTGTAGGCCTCTGTATACATATGTAATAATACTCAGGGGTCCTGTATGATCTGTAGGGCACCGTGTACATGTGTAATAATACTCAGGGGCCCTGTATGATCTGTAGAGCACTGTGTAGATGTGTAATAATACTCAGGGGATCTGTATGATCTGTAGGCCTCTGTATACATATGTAATAATACTCAGGGGCCCTGTATTATCTGTAGGGCACCGTGTACATTTGTAATAATATTCAGGGGCCCTGTATGATCTGTAGGCCTTTGTATACATATGTAATAATACTTAGGCGCCCTGTGTGATCTGTAGGCCTCTGTATACATGTATAATAATACCCAGGGTCCTGTATGATCTATAGGCCTATGTATACATGTGTAATAATACTCAGGGGCCGTATGATCTGTAGGGCACCGTGTACATGTGTAATAATACTCAGGGGCCCCGTATGATCTGTAGGGCACAGCATACATGTGTAATAATACTCAGGGGCCCTGTATGATCTGTAGGGCACCGGGTACATGTGTAATAATACTCAGGGGCCCTGTATGATCTGTAGGGCACCTTGTACATGTGTAATAATACTCAGGGGCCCCGTATGATCTGTAGGGCACAGCGTACATGTGTAATAATACTCAGGGGCCCTGTATGATCTGTAGGGCACCAGGTACATGTGTAATAATACTCAGGGGCCCTGTATGATCTGTAAGGCACCGTGTACATGTGTAATAATACTCAGGGGCCCCGTATGATCTGTAGGGCACAGCGTACATGTGTAATAATACTCAGGGGCCCTGTATGATCTGTAGGGCACAGCGTACATGTGTAATAATACTCAGGGGCCCTGTATGATCTGTAGGGCACCGTGTACATGTGTAATAATACTCAGGGGCCCCGTATGATCTGTAGGGCACAGCGTACATGTGTAATAATACTCAGGGGCCCTGTATGATCTGTAGGGCACCGGGTACATGTGTAATAATACTCAGGGGCCCTGTATGATCTGTAGGCCTCTGTATACATGTGTAATAACACTCAGGGCCCCGTATGATCTGTAGGCCTCTGTTTACATATGTAATAATACTCAGGCGACCTGTATGATCTGTAGGGCACTGTGTACATGTGTAATAATGCTCAGGGGCCCCCTGTATGATCTGTAGGCTCTTTGTACATGTGTAATAATACTCAGGTGCGCCGTATGATCTGTAGAGCATTGTGTACATGTGTAATAATGCTCAGGGGCCCCATATGTTTTGTAGAGCATCGTGTATAAGTGTAATAATACTAAAGGGCCCCTATGAGCTGTAGAGTTCCGTGTACATGTGTAATAATACTCAGGGGTCCCGTATGATCTGTATGCTCTTTGTACATGTCTAGCAATACTCAAGGGCCCTCGTATGATCTGTAAAGTTCTTTGTACATGTGTAATAATACTCAGGGACCTCATATGATCTGTAGAGCTTCATGTACATGTGTAACAATACTCAGGGGCCCAGGGGAAGTGAACGAAACCCCTGGTAGTTTTTCTTCAACTTTCACTTTCAGTGACAGTGATATTGATGTAGTGGTGACACTTTTGCAAGGTGTCTGCTATGTGTAAATTTAGTATTTTTCTCTCAGAACAGTAAAGGGGTTCTGGGGGTTAATTGTGTAGGTTTAACTTTGGCATCAGTTTGGCTGGGCTGTGTAGGGGTTCTGCCTGGTCATATGTACTTTTAGGTGCACATGACAGGCCCAGAATCAGGCCTGGTTGGACGTTTTGGCTATCAACATTCCCCGGAGTCAATCGGCGAGTGCGTCTGCCCCGCTGAGGAGTCTGGGGAGGGGTACTTAAGATGCTGGGGTCACGTGTTCAGGGTTAGTTCGGTCAGAGTGGCCTGTTCCTGGATCTGGACTGGGGTAGCCCCGCAAGGGGTCCCAGTCACGGAGCGAAGGCCGCCCCGCAACATGGTCAGTTTGACTAGCCCCTCAGACTTGCTTGGTCTGGGGCAGGGATCCATCTGTTCCCGAGTCTCGGAACTGGCTGGTCCGAGGCGCAGTAACTGAGGGAGGATTCAAGGCGTCCGGGTGCGCTCTCAACTTGGAGGGGCATCGCAGCTCATGAAGGCGACCGGGGGAGGACTCTTCGGAGGAGGGCCAACAAGCTAGCATCCCAAGAAGTGCCTGGTTGATGGGTTGTTAATAGGGTTAATAGTCCGCAGTTCATGGTGCCTGAGTTTCTTCACCCTTGCCCTCTGTTACCATATGAGACTGTGTCCATTGGATGTTACCCCTGCAAATAAAAACCATTCTAAAGGACTTTTATGATGTCAGCGTCCAAAGTCGTTGGGTACTAACCCTGGGAACCCCTAGACCTGGAAGAACAAGCCAAGCGGAGGTAACCGGTAAGCCCAAAAGTTAAGGCCGCCCCATCGAGGGTTATGGCCGCTACATTGATAGAGAGGGTAAACCTCCCTAATGGGGGCACAGACAGAAGTAAGAACCTGACAGGGGTTCTAATCCCTCTCAATCCAAACTATAAAAAAATAATAAAATAAAGTTTCACTTTTAATTATACTTTAAAAAGCAATGTATTAAAATCAGAGGTGTTAATTACATACATTTGAAAATGAATGTGGAAGCCACATTGCCTTGTCAAGGCCCCTCTGTGTAGTGTGGTCCCCAACTCTAATCCAACAGAGCTCCCATTCTGCTACATAAATATTAATAGATTAAAGTGGATGTAAACCCTCACATATACCCAGTGACGTGACTATCCTCAGGTGATACACAAAGATGAAACAAATCCTCCTACAGAATTTGTACCTGTTTATCTGCAGTCTTCTCTCCTCTACAGCTGGTCAAAGTCAAGAATTTACACTCTGCATTTCTGAGCTTCAGAAGGCAGGGGGCGGGGAGCCAACATCACACTCTGCATAGCATATCCAAACCAAATCCCTCTGTTCTTTTTTTCCTCCTCAGCTGATCCTCCTTTAGTCTGATATACCTATAGACCTCTATTAAAAATCCATAACTACCGGTACCAAAAGATCTACACTACACTAAACCATTCATTCTACCTCTAAATTATTGCATTTATTTTAATAAGCCGTTATACCAGAAAAGTACCAGTGAAAAAAGCCATGTAGATTTGACCAATCATTTTTACACTATTCTCATAACTAGGGGTGAGGCAGATGTGCGTCCATTGCCCACTTAGACTACCCATATACTAATTAACGAGTGAGGTGGATGAAGGATTCCTCCCCACTCAGACAGAGGGGTTGATCTACTAAAACTGGAGAGTGCAAAATCTGGTGCATTTCTGCATGGTAGCCAATCAGCTTCTAACTTGTTCAATTAAGCTTTGGGGGGGAAAAAAACCCTGGAAGCTCCATCTATGGCCAGCTTAACCACTTCAGCCCCGGACCAATTTGCAGCCAAAGGACCAGGCCCCTTTTTGCAATTCGGCACTGCGTCGCTTTAACTAACAATTGCGCGGTCATGCGACGTGGCTCCAAAACAAAATTGGCGTCCTTTTTTCCCCACAAATAGAGCTTTCTTTTGGTGGTATTTGATCGCCCCTGCGGTTTTTATTTTTTGCGCTATAAACAAAAATAGAGCGACAATTTTGAAAAAAATGCAATATTTTTTACTTTTTGCTATAATAAATATCCCCAAAAAATATATAAAAAAACATTTTTTTTCCTCAGTTTAGGCCGATACGTATTCTTCTACATATTTTTGGTAAAAAAAATCGCAATTAGCGATTATTGATTAGTTTGCGCAAAAGTTATAGCGTTTACAAAATAGGGGATAGTTTTATAGCATTTTTATTAATATTTTTTTTTTTATTAGTAATGGCGGCGATCAGCGATTTTTATTGTGACTGCGACATTTTGGCGGACACATCAGACATTTTTGACACATTTTTGGGACATTTGTCATTTATACAGCAATCACTGCTATTTAAATAGCTCTGATTCCTATGTAAATGACAGTTGTAGTTAGGGGGTTAACCACTAGGGGGCGGGGAGGAGTCAGTGTGACGTGTTGTGTTTTTTTTTACAGTAGGGGGGCGTGGCTGTACGTCTGACGTCATTGATCGGCGTTCCCGATGACAGGGAACCGCCGATCACTGACAGTCAGTGTAGGAAGCGCGGGGAGAGGTTTGTTTACATAGACCTCTCCCCGTTCTTCAGCTCCGTAACCCGATCGCGGGATACCAGCGGCGATCGGGTCCGCTGGTCCCGCGGCCGTGGTCACGGAGCTCCCGCCCGGGTCGCGCGCGCGCCGCTGGCGGCGCGCGCGCGCCCCCCGGGCAGGCAAATTAAAGGGGACGTACCCGTACGTGCTTTTGCCTGCCCGTGCCATTCTGTTGACGTATATCTACAGGAGGCGGTCGGGAAGCGGTTAAAGCAGTATTAAGCCTAAAACCAAAAATGTAATATATTGCAGCTTACCAATTTATTAGATGTGGTGGCTGCATTTGTTTTCTTTAGGCTTTTTCCCCTCTGTTTTCACCTGGTGATCTGGTGTCAGGGCTTCTCTGAGCTGGCCGCTCAGGTGTCGGCTAATTGCCAGCTCCTATCTCTCCACAGTTACTCAGCTGTTGATCATATCCTGCTCGTCAGTCCTGCCTACTTAAGCCATCCAGCCCAGAGGTTCTATGCCTTCGCCTTGGTCAACATCACAGAGACCATCGCCTGCGTTCCTGTTTAAAGACTTGTTTTGCTGACATCCCTTCTGGCTCCAGATCCTGCTTGCTGTTCCACTACACTGATCCCTGACCCTCTGGCTTGGCTGACTATCTGTTCCGGTTACTGAACTTTGGCTGTGTTTTGACTACGTTTGTTCTATTTACTTTTATTATTAAACAAGTGTGATTTAACTGTACTTCTGTCTCGGTTTGATTTTGATGGTTTCTGACATCTGGCCAGTACTCCTGTATTAGAGCGCCACCACTGTGGATGAAGGAGCACAGTGGGCACCTTTGGACATCAGCATTGTCAGTCAGGGGAAGGGGAGTAGTAGGTGGACTAGTAACTGGTCACCAACCTTTATGGACCTCTAGACCAGTGTTTCTCAACTCCAGCCCTCAAGGCGCCCCAACAGGTCATGTTTTCAGGATTTCCCTCAGATGAAACAGCTGTGGTAATTACTAAGGCAGTGAAACTGATCAAATCACCTGTGCAAAATAATGGAAAGTCTGAAAACATGACCTGTTGGGGCGCCTTGAGGACTGGAGTTGAGAAACACTGCTCTAGACTCCCGTGGACCACTAACATGAATTTTACATGCCTTATACACACAATTCTTTGGCTCTCTGCCCCCCTCTCCCTGGATCACACTGCTTCCCTGTACACACAATGCTCTGGCTCTCTGCCCCACCACCACCACACACACACACTCTGCATCACATTGCTGCCTTACACCTCCTTATCCAGTCATGTGCTCGAACTCCATGCTCGCTCCCACATTCTGTGATCAGCGCTGCCATTGGAAGTCCCCTGCTTCTTCACCTCCCACTCTCTGCACTACTCCCGGCGCCTCCCTCTGAGTTCACAGAAGCAACAGGATACCCATTGGGGAGGCAATGGGTATTAATGTGTGCTGACAGTATTGACTGTCAGCGCCTATTGACAACAACAATGGAAACAACATTGGGTAGTATACACAACCACCACAATGTTGATTGGCGACTGCTGGATTAGCAGAGTTAAAAACATCAACAAATTTAAACCAAACTCCAGCTAATAATATATACTATATAGCTCCCAACTGTCCCTGATTTTGAGGGAATATCCCTCATTTGAAACAAAGTCCCTCTGTCCTTCGTAACTCCTCATTTGTCCCTTATTTTGGTCTGATCTATATAGTTAAACTGTATATAAAATGCAGTACTTATCTATCAAAAGTGTTTTCCAGCTCTAAACCTTTCATCTGATTTCTAAATTGCTGCATCTGTAAATTCCAAAAGCCAATATAAAGGAATAGTAGTGGTAAAAAATCACTTGTGGGTTTAACCAATCATTTTTTTTTGTACAATTCTCCTTTAAGGGGGTGTGGCAGGGGGCGTGTCCTATGCCTACATACTTTTACTAATAGGTATCCTTCATTCCCATCGCAAAAAGTCGGGAGGTATGTATAAGCAGTTACAGCAAACTGTTTTTTTTTTTTTTACTACTGGAATAAAGGTTTGACATAAATAAAGAAAAGATGATCATTGTAAGCACCCCTGCCAATGGTAAATGGTTTGTCTCATCCCTGTAACTGATACAATCTGCAAGAGAGCTTCTTCTTTTGAAAAAAAATAGACTTGCTGGCTGGATGAAAATAAAGGTAAGAAGGCCTAAAAAAATGAAAACAAATGCAGACACTACAACTAAGAATTGGTAAGTTGCAATATAATAAATATTAGCTTCTAGGTTAAATACCACTTTAACTCTGTGGTATAAGGTGTCCTTCATTCACATTTCAGAAGGATGGGAGGTATGCCTTCAGGGCTCAGGCACAAAAAACGCTGCCTTTATAACTGTATAGCTTTTTTTTGGGGATCTGAAGCTTTATTATAGCCAATGTGTATATGCTCATAGCATTGTTTAGCCCAAAATAGAAGAAATCTTGCATTCGGCGGCAGCATCCGAGGACTGAGGGACGGGTCGGCCTCGAGTGCCGACATTGCGGGCGCCCTGGACAGGTGAGTGTCCTTATTTTAAAGGTCAGCATCTGCAGTATTTGTAGCTGCTGACTTTTAAAAAAAATGTAATTCTTTAAGAAGAAGAAAAAATACCTAGATCAAGGTTTTATTAAGGTCAGTGCCAGTGTTAGTGTTTGGGTCAAGTAAGGGTCAAAGGTCAGTATATTTTGGGCAGGATTTAAAAAAAAAAAAAATTGGTATTAGTGTCAGTTAGTGTCTGTGTGTTTTAGGTAGGACAAAAAAAAAGAAGAAGCAAAATGCGCACTGTTGTTTCTGGGTGCTCAGTTTTCTTGGGGGGGCGCAGCCAGCCACCCCCGGTGCTCGATTAAAGGACCACTGCTTCGCTTGTCCATCACCCACCAGGCCCCCACCTGCCAACCCTGCACTAACCCCATCCAGGTCGTGGCTTCCCCCTTTGCATCTCCTCCTGGGGGTAGCTTCTCCTCCCGACCATTCAGGACTTAGGACTCGCGGCCAATCAGGTCTTAGGACTCCCGGTCAATCGGGTCTCAGGTCCCGCTTCCTGATTGGCCGGGAGGAGAAACAGGAAGACATTAGCGAATATTAATTTGCTAATGTCACACAACTGGGTGGGCTCTGGGCTCAGTGCTCTGTGCCCCGAGCCCACCCTTTTTGAAGCCAATTAGAGCCTCAGGCTGTAATCATGTGCTTAAAAAAAAAAAAAACGTTGAAATCCATGCTTTCAGCGCCCTGCATGTAGATTAGGGGCTGGACGCATAGATTGGGGGGCGGCCTGGGTACAAACAACAACTAACATACATATACTGTAGTACAATTTGATACAATTAGAACAGATTGTTTAGGTTGGTCCTTACAGTGCCTTGAAAAAGTATTCATACCCCTTGAAATTTTCCACATTTTGTCATGTTACAACCAAAATTCTAAATGTATTTTATTTGTTTGTTTTATGATAGACCAACACAAAGTGGCACATAATTGTGAAGTGGAAGGAAAATGATAAATGGTTTTCAAATTTATTTTACAAATAAGGTGTCCTTTTATGAAGCAGTGATTAGCGGAGATCCTGAGGATCACCACTGATCACAGCCCATAAACAGTTTATGAACCAGAGATAATCGGGGGGAGAAGTGTTTGAACTTGTTCTTCCGCCGATTATCTCTGCACATGGAGAATCCTCATAGAATGACACAGTAACGGCCAGTGTATGAAGCTGCGATCTCAGCGCTTCACTGGCGATCTGTGTCAGAATTCACACTCCCCGATTCACCATCTCAGAGGTGGTGAAGCGGGGAGTGAAGAGAGAAACCCGGAGGATCTGAGGAGGAAAGAGGAAGATTATTAACTTCCTTATGCCTCGTTCAGACCCCCCAACACTGTAACCATGTCCCCCTGTCATATGTATGTGTATACATATATATATATATATAATGTGTATATGTATATATATATATATAATGTGTGTATATACATGTATATATGTGTGTGTGTATATACATGTATATATAATGTGTGTGTGTGTGTGTATACATGTATATATAATGTAGGGGGGACTCTTTATTTTATTAACATTAATCACACTGTCTGTCCGTGTATTGAGCTGTGATAATTTATCACTGCTTAATAAATGGACATCTCAGTGTTTCAGTGAATTTCTGTGAATTTCTGGTACTGTAATCTCGTAAAGTCTCACGAGATTCCAGTATCAGGGGCCGTTATCCACTGTTTGAAGCGTTTGTAGATCACTCCACTCCTCCAAGGGTGAAGCGATCTACTCCGCTTCATAAACAGGCACACATAGGAGAAAGATCTCCTCTGTGAATGCCGGAGAATGAAGCAGTGAATAGATTTCACTGCTTCATAAAAGGACACCTTAATGTCTGAACAGTGTGCATTGAGCCCCCCTGAGTCTCTTCAGCACATGTGAATGAGCCCTTACATAATGGAGGGGATTTTGGGCAGACTGGGACTAATATGTTGGTAAGTATTTAAAGGAGAGGAAAAAAAAAACTCCTCGATGGAGGTGAGTGATAGCATGAAAACCTGAGCACTGGAGGAATTGATCCGTTTACATATAATATTTGCACATGGCTGCAGATTCACACTGAACAGGAATTTGCTTCTTTTCTCATGATTAGATAATTGAAGTAATAATTGCACAATTTATTAAATAAAGATTCTTACATCAGCCTCTCCATCTCCCAAGACCAAGTTCTGTTTTTACATGCATGCCCTTCACAGCTTATCACCTAACTGGTATTTCAGGTGTTGTGCCCCTTTAAGCGTTGCCTAAATGTCAGCTGTGGTGGGAATCCTGTGTCCCGGGAAGATCTCCGCCAGTAATCAGCAGCAGCATGTCAGCAGCATTTAAAATCTTTATTGGGAAGTTAAGTGTCATCGCCATTATTAGTTAATAACTATAATCATTGTGAGCCGCTCTGCGCGGCGTCTTCTGCGTTCCTGGCGGTGTGGAAATGCAGCTGTGCCAGGGGCCATCTCACCGCTGGGTGCCGGTAGGACAGGTATGGGGCGCCATTGGAGGTGGAGTACACGCTCCGCCCTGTCTGTGAACTCCTGGCCTCTGCTGCCACAAATACGCCATTTCCACTAATTGGCGCCAATAGGAAGGCTGGCGGGTAATAAAACTTAATTTCGATGTTTACTTTTTATTTCCTCCAAGTAAAATATTATCATCGGACTTCCAGCTCCGCCCCCTGCTTCCTAATAGTTTAACATAGACAATGATCCCATGATGGTGTCTCTCCATTCAGACAGTTACAGATCGTCTGTAGCAATTCCGTCGCGCAAAATTCATACGCGTGCTTGGAAACAATTTGAAGCATGCTCAGAAGCATTAAACTTAATTTTCTCGGCTCATCATGGTATTATACGTCACCGCGTTCTTGACGCTCGAAAGTTCAGAGAACTTTTGTGTGACCGTGTGTATGCAAGTCAAGCTTGAGCGGAATTCCATCGGAAAAACCAACCAAGATTTTTCCGACTGAAATTCCGTTCGTGTGTACGGTACATAACAGACCGGAAGGATATACCCCCTTAATGACCAGGCCATTTTTTGCGATATGGCACTGCGTCCATTTAACTGACAATTGCGCAGTCGTGCTTCGCTGTACCCAAACAAAATTGACGTCCTTTTTTTTTCCCACAAATAGAGCTTTCTTTTGGTGGTATTTGCTCACCTTTACAGTTTTCATTTTTTGCGCTATAAACAAAAAAAAATTATTTTGTTTCTGTTATAAAATTTTGTAAATAAGTATGTTTTCTCCTTCACTGATAAGCCGACACTGACGGGCACTGATAAGGTGGCACCAAGGAGATGGCACTGATGGGCACTGATAGGCGGCACTGGTAGGCGGCACTGGTAGGCACCAGTGATGAGTGGCACTGATATGCAGCACTGATGGGCATTGATAGGCGGCACTGATGGACACTCATGGGTGGCATTGGTGGGCACTGATTGGCACTGATAGGTGACACTAATCGCACTGAAAGGCTGCACTAATGGGTACTTATGGGTGGCACTGATAGGCAGCAATGTTGGGCACTAATAGGCGGCACTGCTGGGCACTGATGGACACTGATAAGTGGCAGCTGCCTGGGCACTGATTGGCATTTCCCTGGTGGTCTAGGGTGGCATACCTTGTGGTCCAGTGTGGTGGCAATCCCTGGTGGTCCTGGCGGCATCCTGGTGGTCCTGGATGGGCATCCGAGGGGGCGCTGTGCTGATAAGCAATCAGCACAGACCCCCCCCCCCCCCTGTCAGGAGAGCAGCCGATCATCTCTTCTTTACTCGTGTCTGTCAAAGTGAGGAAAAGCCAATCAATGGCTCTTCCTGTTTACATCGTGATCAGCTGTGATTGGAAGCGGCTGATCACCTGGTAAAGAGCCTCCATCAGAGACTCTTTGTCAAGATCGGTGTAGCGGTGTGTCAAATTGACACACCACACCACCGATCGCCGCGATGCATGTCCCCAAGGGTGCGCAAGAGCGGCCGCTCTGGAGGGCCATCATGTGACATCCACTCAGAACGAGAGCCGCGCCACCCAGCCGTCATTTGATGGCCGGCGGGCGGGAAGTGGTTAAAGAGCATGTATGGAGTTGTGGCTTGTCCTTTATCTATTCATCACATTGGCAGCTGACCAACTGCACATCCTGCACCCAACAGCTCAGGAGGTGTTTCATTAACTTGGGGTAGTAGCAGGGCTCAAGTCCTGCGAGAACGCATGGGAACGGAGTTCCTGTTAGCAGCCGCATCCTGCAAGACTTTGAAGTATGCAAGCTGTGTGGCAGGTGCTACACCAGCAGCCGCCGACACAGCTGCAATAGTAAGTGCCGCACACCAGGGGTGGACTGACCATTCAGGCATTGCCGTAGGGGGCCCCATGACAGCTTCCTCTTCGATCTACCTGTCAATTACAGCTAGCTGACGGGTAGATCAGGTCCCTGCTACTAAGACATTGTGTTTAGTCATACCTCTCGTGATGCGCTCCTCCCCGCCGCCCCCTTTTGATTTTCTGTCTCCTCATCCTCCCCCCCAGTCTCCTGCATATTTGCTCTGTCCCTCCTCTATCTTCAGTGCCCCAGGCTATTCTGCTCACAGGACATGCAGGGAGAGAGGTGAGCTGAGGAACATCAGTTTGGGGTGGTAAGCTGAGCACAATACCTGGCAAAGTTTAATGCCAGGAGGGAAGTTTATGTGAAATATGTGAAGGGTTGGAATAGCAACGAGTGTGTGTTGGAGCCCTGCAGAGTTTGCAGCCCCCCCCGAGCTAACATACATCTCCTAAGCAGGAACACATCACTTTCTCCCTAATGGAAAGAAAAGTGTAAACTCACCACATAAACACTCTTTATACAAAATAACATTCCCCAGTAAAGATCAGAACATGATGTTCACATTTGCATGGAAGCACAATTGAATGAATGCTGATTATTCAGAGAATTACCGTATTTATGTTTATTGAGGATCGTTTTTTTTTTTTATGTACTAACAGTTAAAGAGGAAGTAAAGCCTCTGTAAAAAAAAAAAAAAAAAAGACACTGCAAGGCAAAGGCATAATGAGTAATGCATAGCATACTAGCTCATTATGAAAAACTTACCTGAAAAGGAAGCCCCCGAAGCGGTCCTTATCTGCAATCTTCTTCGCCGCCATGCAGGGCCGGAGTGACTTCCGGGTCTCGCCGCTCCAGCGCTATCATTCGCTGGAGCGGCGATGACGTCACTCCCGCGCATGCGCACGAGATCGGCATATTGCCGTGAGAGCGGCATACTCAGTGCGCCCTCAGTGCGCCTGCGCGCCGCTGTATACGGCGCATGCGCCGTTGACAGCGATGCCTTTTCATCGCTAAATATCTCCTAAACCATGTAGGTTTAGGAGATATTTATGGACCTACAGGTAAGCCTTAATCTAGGCTTACCTGTAGGCCAAAGTCATGTGGAAGGGTTTACTTCCACTTTAAGCTTCATACACACAATAGAAAATTGGATGAAAAATACCACTTTGAAGTGTTCGTGCATATGAGCGTATCATTTTTTTATTTTTTTTTGGTGGGGGAGTGGATCTTGGGTGGGAGTTCCCACACTTTTTTCCCCAGGACTTGACCACTGGGTAGTAGCACCTTTCTTTGTTGTTTATGGTCATGGTACAGGGGTCGGAAAGGAACGGTATGGCTGGCCGTTCCTTCACCAGTGACATCACTGACTGCATGTAATGTAAATATCTCCTAAACAGTGCTCGTTTAGGAGATATTTACACTAATAGGTAAGCCTTATTATAGGTTTGCCTATGGGTAATAGTTATAGAGGAAAGTTTACTTTTTGAGCTTTACAAACAACACATTATACAGAAATGTACAAAGGGCAACAAAGAGACACAATGAGATACAACTAAAAAAGAGTACATGAAAAATGTATTTTATTTGTACATCGGTCCTGACCTGATGTTACCAATGTGAAAATGTGTAAATATACCACAGCGCAAACAAACCCAAATGCTAAAACCTAATACACAGTGCTAGAGCACAATAATAAAAATAAGTGAGCAATAATAAATGCAAATATTGATGAAAAAAAGACCAAGCGTGTGGCTAGTGAAAGTTCAATGGTGTGCAAATAAACAGAAAGTTCAAATTGCAGATATTCTTCACAGGCTCTGCTGTTGCTAAAAAAAAGGGACTCTCTCCCTCTCTGTTTGAGTTCAACATCGCAGGAAGAACTACACCTTGGATTTGGCATCTCCTCACCCTTCTCACCAGTTAAGCCTGTTTGACCCACATACAGTATTGCCTGAGGGGTCCATCTCATCTGGTGAGTCTAACCATTTAGGGAGTTAGACTCCATTGTCATCTTTTGTCATTCCTCACTTCCTATTGTCATCTATCACCCTCCATTGTCATCAATTATCATCCATAGTCCCTCATAATCCTCCGCCGTCCTTTTCAACAATTGACCCCTGTCACCATTTTGCAATGTCTAAGGCTGGCTTTAGAGGTGAACTCAAATCTCAAATTATTTGCAGGTTTCGGCTGTAACTTTTCTTTACATCGTCTACACTGGTTTCATCTCTTGTTAATTGTTCTCATCCTCTTGGGGAATTAGATATAAATGATTCATTTCTCATTTTATTCAGGATTTTCCATTATCTGATGGCTTCATTATCGGCTTTTAGGCTTTAGCTGGTTTTGATCATCTGAGAAATGTATTATAAGACAGAATTTCTGTTTCTGCTTTCATGGAATCTCTTCATATCCATTCAGTTATCAGGGATGGAGGAACGGTTCGGGTCCCATTGACTTTAATGGGGTTTGTTATTCGGGTCCGAACTTTTTCTGTGTTTGAAAGTTCTGGTGCAAACAGAACAGGGGTCCGTTCGGCCCATCCCCCAAATTTTGGCTGCAGCTAGGGGGCATCTATGAACCCTTAACTACCAAGTTTGAAGTTCAGGGGACCTATGGCTGCAAATAGGCACAGTGAGGCTGCAAATGGGCATTGTTGACCCTCTTTTCCACTTACAGTAGCTGCGCATTTCTCACCCTAGGCTTATACTCGAGTCAATACGTTTTCCCATTTTTTTGTGGTAAAATTAGGTGCCTTGGCTTATATTCGGGTCGGCTTATACTTGAGTATACACGGTAGGTAGGATGTGCTCTAAGGTTTCGTTTTCTATTATGACTGGAGTGTCCCATTAATGCCCTGCTGTTTTAGCCAGAACCAGGGGTCTTACCTAGAGAGCTGTAATCCCAGCAGGCAAGGCTCCCAGGAGGAAATCTGCAGCATTATTAGAATCACGTCCTTCCAGGATTTCTTCCAGAAGTTGGTCACACATGGAACAGTATGATTATTCAAGCTTTCATATGGATGTAAATCTCAGTGTCTACGTTGTCGCAGAAGGCCCACCCCAATCATAGATAGTTTATTAGATCTAAGCAGCATTGTGGGGTATTTTTTATTTGTGTATTTCAGGTATTTATATAGTGCTAACAACTTACACAGCACTCTACACATTGTACATTCACATCAGTCCCTGCCCTCAAGGAGCTTACAATATGATGTCCCTATGTTACATGCATATATACACATACTAGGGCAAATTTAAACAGGAGCCGATTAACTTACCAGCATATTGTCAAAACTTTATTTACCTTCATGCTTTCCTATCTTTCCTAACCTAAAAGCTGCTGTGCCTATTATCAGTGAGGATAATGAATAAAAGCTGTAAGTATATAGCCCAGCGTTCCTAGTGTTCTCAAACTTATTAAATGCTAACTATGTGTTTAAAGTGTCTAAATCATCAAACAACAATTATCACCTGTAATAATTGTTTTTTGATGGTTTAGAAACCTTAAAGGGGAAGTAAAGCCTATCAAAAAAATAAAATAAAAAATGCACCCTGCAAGGCAAAGGCATAATGAGCTAGTATGCATAGCTCTCCCTCTGGTGTCAGCCGGGAGGTCACGTGACTACCGTTCTGGCCACTCGGCACCTCCCACTGTAGCCCTGGATAGAAGTAGGAGGGCGGCTGGGAGGCACGTGAGCGTCGTGCTGGCCGCTCGGCATCTCCCACTGTAGCCCTGGATCATAGTAGGAGATCGGCCGGGAGTCATGTGACCGGCCTGAAGATATCTGAAAAGAAGGTATTTAGAGGCATAGATTTAAACAAACACTTATACTGTGAGTTATCACCAGATAAAAGAGAGGGGCTGCCAGTGGCATTTTGTAAATGTTTATGTACAACAAATGACAGGCAGGGAGGAAGGGGAGAGAAGGACAGAGGTGAGCTGTGGATGACGGAGGCACGTAAATTTACCATGGTGTCAAGGCTCAGCAGCCATGATAAACCGTGGTCAGTTTACAGGTGGGAGGGCAGGAAGTGGCAGAATCAGCCATGTTTTTTACAGTTGAGAAACGGGCCGATTAGACAGCACAAGCACTGTGATGTTTAATCTGCTATAATGGAACAGGATTTCAGCATGTCTTTGGAGTGTGGGAGAAAACCAAAGTACCCGGAGGATATACACACAAGCACAGGGACACTTGCAAACACTATGTGCAAAGGTTATAGAACTGTATAATTAGTTCATTACCATAAACTCATTAATGTGCATTTATTTAGATTGGTCCAACAACACACTGAAAAAAAAATACTTCTGCAGCAGTGCATCACAATGTGTTTTTTTTCTCCCTTACTAAACAAAAATACGCACCTTCAATCTGGAGATGTCCATGTAATACATTTTACAAGATGTCCTAAGGGCCCATCACACCAGATGCAGTGGGACGCATTCTAGACTGCACTCCAACTGCATACAGTCCAAAATCCAGGTTATCTAATGAATATAATTCACACTATTTTCTACACTGCAGATGCACAGAACTCTATGTAAATTCACAAAAATGTAGTGCAACACAGTGAAGTTCCCAAAAAAGCCCAAAGAAGAAAAAAGTGACCTCAAGGGAAATGCAAGCTAAGGAAAAATGCACGTCAAATTCATGATGTCACTGTGTATTCAAAAACATGCAGCAAACACGCAGTTCTTGGTGTGAATGGGACTCAGTCTTCTGAGTTGAATGATGCCTGTGTGAAACAAGGAGCCTGGGGCAGTGTTGCCAACCTACCAGATTTAAAATTACTGACAGGACACCCAACATGGCACAGGCAATGTTTTACTGGCATTTCCAAAAGTTACAAAATTACAGATTTAAGTGCAAATTTCAGTATTTAGGATCCTGGCTTCCCATGCTCCCAATCCACAGACCCACACATGAGGCTGCAGCCACTCTGCTCAGCTCCCTTGCACCATGACATCACACGGCACGTTCAGGCACAGCCTGTGCCACCCGAACACACTGTAACAGGCACTCGGATGGTCTTAGCCGGGCATCACAGACATATGTTTTACTGCCAACCTTTTCATGTCACTGGCAGGAAAAAAGTACTTGTTTTTTACTGGCTGACAGTAAAAATACTGACGGTTGGCAATGCTGGCCTTGCGTTTGAATCAATAGTTTACCCTACTTGCCCTGTTCAAGGACATCAGTTCAGGCTCTGGTGCTCCCCCTATTGTATAATGGTCATCCTAGTTGCCAAAATGTATTCCGGATTCCAAGGAGCTGCTTGCAGAGCTTTAGTTACCATACCTGAGCAGGCTGGGTAAAGTTTGGCGCAGTGGCGGCTGGTGCTCCATTTTGGGGGTGGCAAACAAACCACCCCCCCTGTCGGTCGATCCCCACCCGTCGCTCACTCGTGCATCCACCCACCAGCCCCACACTTACCCCATCTAGGTCACGAGGGCAGCTTCAGATCCTTCCTGCGTCTCCTCTTCCTCGGTGGCTTCATGGCGACTTCTCCTGCATCTCCTCCTAGTCAGCAGGTTCCTCTTTGGCGGCCATTACGGTCGCTTCTCCTCTTGGCCAATCAGGGCTCAGCACCTACTTCCTGCTTGGCTGGGAGGAGAATCTGGAAAACAATATCCCACCCTTTGTGAAGCCAATTAGGGCCTCCGGCTCTAATCGTGTGCTTCTAAAAAAACAAAAAAACATTGGAATCCATGCGTCTGGCGCCCCCCATATGGACATGCCGCCACTGGTTTGGAGTGAAGTAATTAAGGTGTAAACTCTAACAATGATCTTCTCGTTTGCTTCCTTTTGGTCTATTAAATATACCATTGAGAGTGTTTTGTTATATATTGTTTGATAAACATTAAAAAAATAGAAATAAAAAATACTTGATTATGTCAGATACTCAGAGCAATCGAAAGAAACACCAGAGCAGATGATAAGAGTACAAATCACTTTAATGGTTCACATATAAAACATCAGCGCATTTTGTGGGCCAAACCTCTCTCCCTTCATTGAGGTTACCAAAAAAGTATAAACATAAATAAGAATTTAAATAAGAAAACTATAAAAAGGATATCCATGTAATTAATGTAAATACACATTTATAAAATCAGGTCCAAGAAATCATTGAATTACTTTATAAACCTAAAATCTGAGCTTTAAAATACATTTTATATGACCTAATAAAACAATAAAGTGTCATATCACAGCAGATTCTCAATTGAGATAGGACTATAAGCGTAAATGAATTTTATAGCGCATATCTCAGAGGAGGCATCTTAAATAAAGAATTGTATTTCAATCAGTGTGGAAATCCTAGAGGTTAAATCATGTGACTAAAAATAAACTTCTGCCAATATGATAAAAGCATGTTTCAACCAAACTAAAAGGAATTTTGATATTGTTACAAACCTCAGTAGGCAAATCTCTGCCAGCATTTGACTTTTGACTCAATACTAAAAACATGCTTAAAACCAAAATAGATACACAAATAGATATTCAGGGCTGTCTTTTAAGGAGTGTTATCAGCCCTCCCAGCTCTTATCTGAGGCACCGCTCACATATCGCATAGCAGGGACAAGCGTTTCCGCTCAAGCGTGATTCTCATGCGATTCTGTGTGTCGCATAGGGCTAGCCTATTCACTTAAATGGCCTGCCCTATGTATGTCTGTCACCCAAAAACAAGCTACTGCACCTCTTTGGGTGACAAGCGGTGCACATTTTTCTGTTATCCTGTTGCGCGTCAGTCGCGGCAGAACCGCTTTGTATTTAGGGGTGCCATTAAAGGATAATGGCACCTAAAGGTGTGCTACGTGGAATTGCGGGCAGAAACACAGCTAAAAGTGAGTATGGAGCGGACTACAAAACAATTTGTTTCTATGTCATGAAGATGACGAGAGGGAAGGGATTCTGTAATTTAGCAAAACACAGCTCATCAGGGCTGACACCATTCCTTGCAATTTCAGTCCAGAAAAATGCTGTGTACTGTCAGTCCACAGCAAGAAATTATGCTGAGTGCATTTCTGGCAGATCAGCAAGTAATTTCCAGTACTTAACCACTTGCCGACCGTAATATAGCAAAATTATGGCTACAGCGCAGTCGGTCAGTTCTGAGAGGGCGTCATATGGTGTCCTCTCGTGATCGTGCACGCTGCGGCACGCAGGTGGCGCTCTGTGTGATCGCTGTGTCCTCCAGATACAGCTGATCACAGATCGGTTAAAGAGCCTGTCACAGACCCCCGTCGTACTCCGCTTGAGTGCTTCCTTCAGCATACAGCCTCCTCCAGTCTGAACGTCAGATATTACAGCCCATATATTGTAACTAAATACCAGACGAGACTAGCTCAGTTACACAGCTTGAACATGGAACTGTTTATTAGAGCAAGTGTAGCCGAGTCCCGGGCCTCTCCAGGCCTAATGGTGACCTCCAGAGTTAGGGACAGCTGACATCCTTCTGAGTAGTGTGGGTTACGAGGCATGGTGGGTGCAATGTAAGGTAGATTAATGGGCGCCAGACACTTCTTGAATGCAAAGAGATTTCACAGTTTGTTACCAGAAACATAAATTAACATGAGCTAATTAACTAATCATTTACCCAGCCTAGGTGACTCAGAGGTATGACCTTTCAGGTCAGCCTTGCCGTCTTTTAGCTCAGAAGACACAACACACATAAATATAAACACAGGACACCTTCTCACAATAGCAGGAGCTCTCACAATTAGCAGATGGTCTGTCTCCCACAATGCAGACCATGGAATCCACATCCAAGCATTGCTTTGATTTATCAGGGATTGCAGACGGCATGGCAACAGTCTACAAAATTCTTACAATGTTCCATCATTCTGATACAGTGGAATTAATGTATCATATATTTCTTGAGGGATATTGTTAATAAATATTACTGTTCCATTTTAAGTAATCCAAACCACATTCTCAGTGTCCATCATTTTCTCAGTCACCCTGTGCCCCTAATAGACATAGCTTAGGAGGCGCATGGGAAGCTAGAACAAGGGTTTCCCAACCTCTCCAAGGGGTTCTGGGTTCCACGGGCCCCCCGCTCAAAGTGACTCCCATCACAGAGCCAATCTGCAGCTCTTTACCATGTGATCAGCTGTGTCCAATCACAGCTGATCACAATGTAAACACACTTGCCGATTATCGGCATTCTTTTCCTCACGCTTGATTGACTGGAATGCAATCATTGCTGCAGTCGTTGCTTTGGCACACACACTGCCTCGCTACCTGTTTAAATTGTTTTTTCTTTGTGTAAATCTTCTTGTCAGGCATCACTTGCCATGGGATTAACAGCGGCTTGAGGTGATATACTCCCCCAAGCGGTGGACATGCGTCTCTCCATTCGGAGGTGGGCCCCCAGTTCGTGGGCTGCCCTCCCCTTCTTCCCTTGATGACGGACTCTGGCCATTTTATTGTGAGGGTCACACACGTGCACACCTTTGCGCATGTGCAGTGGGCGAGACGGAGCCAGTGACATCAGCCGGCGCGATGATGTGGGCCAGGTTGGAGGCTTTCAAAAAGGTGCTTAGGGCGGCCCTCATTCAGATGGCTGCCACCCGGGGACAGGCTCTATCAAAGGCATTTCAAGGTAAGACAGATCTGTTCAGCCACGTCACTTTTTTGAGTGACCGCTTTGGTTGCCGCTTATACTCGCCAGCGTTACCTGTGCTTTCATGACAGGAAGTCGCTGGCTTGGCACTTGCTGATATTGTTAGGCTATGTGGTCTATTGCCTATGATGTGGACCAACAGTCCATATCTTTATATGTACTCACTGCACCTGTTTCTATAGCACAATGGCTATAGGGGACCTGTTGCTGGCCACATCTGACCACTGAACATCGCTCCTTACAAACAAGTTTACCTGCCTTTATCCTTGGAATATGGCTGTGTTTTGAGTCCTTTGATCCCCGGGTGGCATACTACTTATATGCTATCCATTGGGTGGGTTAGTCTCTTGATTGGATTGATGTTTTTCTTTCCCCTTCCCATCCCTTTGCCCCATATCCCTCACCCCTTTTCCAACACCTCTCCCCTCCTTCTCTCCCTTCTTCCTCCCGGTTCTGTGTTTGTTCCCTTTCCATAGACTATATAGACCTACATTAGAATATTTCTTATATCTTTTGATATCAGTTATTTCACCTTCCAGTGCCTCCTGTGTTCGCTGTGGGGGGATTACCCATTTAGGGTGCCTCAAATTGTGCCGCCTGGTGCCCCCTATGGGCTTCCACTGATAAGTTATGCCTGACTATAACACGCCAAAACTATCTTATTTACTGTATTTTTTCTATTGTTTTCATTATTTGTGATTATGTAACTATGAGACTGTATTTTTCTACAGCTGTTTATGATCGATTCCTCCTGAAGAAGCGACTTGTTTCGCAAAACATGTAGAGGATTACGTTTGGACCTACAGCTTTACTCCTCATATACGAGTGGGGTTTATCTGTTCTTTTTTTCTCTTAATTTTTTTTATCTACATTCTTCCTTCAATAAATGTATACTTTTTATATTTACCTTATCTAAATCCCTGGGCACCGAGATAGTCCACAACATTTTTGGTATCATGGGGCAATATTTTGCAGTGGCCCCTGACACACCCTTTTCCACTTTTCCTCACTCTGTCACAGCATGAGGAGAGGAGAGAGCCGGTAACTGGTTAGTTTGAAAGGGGACATTTGCACCGATAATCAGGGAACTAATCATCAGTATCCTGATAATCAGTGCAGCCATGCTCCCATCCTGCAGGCCCACACAAGAGGCTGCAGCCATTCCGGCTGGCTCCCTTGTTTGATAAACTTCAAAAAAAAAAAAAAAAATCAGTGCAGCCCCAACAGTGCCCATCAGTGCTGCCAATCAGTGCCACCTATCAGTGTCAGTCAGTTCTGCATATTAGTGCCCATCAGTGCCCATCAGTGCCGCATGTCAGTGCAGCCTCATCAGTGCCTCCTCATTAGTGCCCACCACTGCCGCCTCATCAGTGCAGCCTATCAGTATTGCCTACAAGTGCCCATCAGTGCAGCCTCATCAGCGCATATCAGTGAAGGAGAAAAATTACCTGTTTTCAAAAAAAAATTACAGAAACGAAGGAAAACATTTTTTTTCAAAATTTTCGATCTTTTTTCGTTTGTTTAGCAAAAAATTCAAAACCCAGTGGTGATTAAATACCACCAAAAGAAAAAAAATCTAACTGTATAAAAAAAATGATAAAGATTTCATATGGGTACAGTGCTGCATGATCGCGAAATCATCATTCAAGGTGTGACAGCGCTGAAAGCTGAAAATTGGCCTGGGCAGGAAGGGGGTATAAGTGTCCAGTAGGCAAGTGGTTAAAGGGCTAAAGCATGGGGAAATGTATTGTAAAGATGTGTACAATGTTTTTTTTTTTTGTCAGGGTCACAGGGATCCTGCGCCTCTACTGGCTATAACACGGGATGCAGCCTGGGAGGAGTCTTGTTCTGCAAATTATGGAATAGGCATGACAAAGGGAGATAGTACTTTGTCAGTCAGCATCTATGTGCACAGCGAAAGGCGGAAACGTTCTGAAGTCACTGGAAAGCTCCGTCTTCAGCACACACAGAGCCATGGCACCAGAAGATGCAGAATCTCCTCCATCTTACTGCACTGTCACCTTCAGTTCATAGGGACCATCACCCAGATCTGGACTGAGACTTAGTGATGAATATGTGAAGTATGTTAGTTGCAAACCAATATTGTAAAAAAAGTGAGCTGCTCAGGTTAGAGTAAGAAGAGACATTTGACTTTACTTCTGTTTGCGTACATCTATGAAAGATCTTACTGTCTATGGGCAGTGTCACGATTTACAGCGCACTGATTGCTCACTGTCTGTAAATCCCATGTACGGGCATGGTGCCTGCTTCCTGGCTCCCCTGTGTCACACAGGAAGGGAACTCAGGGAAAAATCGCACTATGGTGTCTATGACAGCGGCAAAGAACAAGATGTGCTGCATATTTTTACATCTAACCCTCTAATAGGAAACAGCCCAGAGATACCATCTGTCAGCCCGCAGAAAGAATTTCTGTTTGTTTGTTGTAAAAGAGAGAAAATTACCCCCAAAATCAAACACATTCCTGAGAACGGCGGAAAATAACAGCTGCCGATTAATTAAATACTTTGCCATATGTGAGAAAAATAATATTTGCTCTCATTCACAATGATAATTGCTTATTTCTGTCGCTTCTTCCCAGGGAGACAATAAATATGTTCGCATCGCGAAAAAGATCCGAGGTGCCAAGTGTGCCAGGAGCCAATGCAACGTCATGTGCCCAGCCATGTATATATACCACACATAGTAAAGGAGGAGGGAGGCTTTATATATGACCATACAAACCATACTATGGGTCAGAGTACACTGATATATATTGTGTATAGAGAGAGATAGGACAGGAAGGCCTTACAGTATATAGGACCATTTGATATAGGACTATGGGGCAGAGTACCCCAAGATAAACTGTATACTATACGTGTGTGTGTGTGTATATGTATATATATATATATATATATATGTATACACATATTTGCAGCCAATATGGCTGTGTGTCCAACCATATATATCATACATATTTAAAGCGAGTAGGAAATGTCTTAAATAAGGCAAGATAGGATTATAGTGCAATGCCAATATATACTGTATACTCTACATCTCGTGTCAAATACAAGGCCCGCAGGCCATTTCATCTGGCCCTCACACCTCTCCTCCAGCTGCAGCACTCTCTTCATCGCCACCACCACCTTGTCTCAAGAGTTGACAGCAGAGAGAAGGACAGAACTCCTCTCAGACAAATTGGGCCTTGGGTGGTGGTGCCCTAAACCCAAAATATTGTTGGAAGCTATTATCATCAAGATTGAGGAGGAATAGGATAGTCAGCACAGGCAGTCTTCAAGGGATCCCAGTTCCTTAGCAAATTCAATCAGTTACATCAGCATCAGGTGCTTGATAGCTGCTGATCCAAGACTGATTAATTTTTATGAATGTGAGCCTATCAACAGAGTCTGTGGACAGGCACACACTCTTAGATCCGTTACAAATCCTCCAGCAGCACTAAATGTGCGTTCAGAAAGCACGCTGGATGCAGGACAGGGCAGTAGCTTGATTGCATATTGAGCAAGTTCTGCCCAGTGGTCCATCCTCAAGACCCAGTAATCCAGTGTATGCTCTGTTGGAAAGGTCTCCAAGTCTGCTCTTGCCCCTAGATATTCCTGCACCATATAATGCAGACGCTGTCGATGGTTGCTTGAACCGATCAGACCTTGGTGCTGAGGACTGAAAAATAGTTTAAAGGCATCGGCCAGCCGGCCACCTTCTCCACCACTCTTCCTCTGACTGAACAAAGCCTCAGCAACACGTTGTCCAGCACCAGAAAATGGTAACCTCCCAGGGTCTGGAAATGCGTTGCACAAACCTTTCTGGGTCACTAAGGATCACATTATCCGTAACTACCTCCTCCCAGCCACGAACAACTCCTTGGGTTTCTGGGGACTGAAAACCATTCCTTGAAGACTGCTGCTGAGTGTTATCCTCTACATCAATGCTGACACAATCCTCCTCCTTTCCTTCCTGTGTATTTGGCGGGCCCGCAGGAATGCTATCTGGATAAAGGGGGCCTTGAGAGGAAAGGAAGTCCTCCTCTTCCTCCCACTGTTCTGCCTCAAGTGCCCTGTCCATGATTCTACGAAGCGTGTGCTCCAGCAGGAAGACTAGAGGGACAGTGTCACTGATGCATGCATTCTCGCTGCTCACCATCCTTGTGGCCTCCTCAAATGGTGACAGGACAGTGCCTACATGCATCAGTAGGCACTGGCGTGGCAAAAAGAAGCCAAGCTCCCCTGACCCTGTCCTGGTGCCATACTCGCACAGGTACTCATTGATGGCCCTCTGCTATGTGTGCAGCCGCTGCAGCATTGCCAACGGAGGCGGTTGGTTGGTGGGCAGGTTGCATTCCCTTTGAATGTCAGCCAGCCAAGCACTGGAATTGTATGACCGGCGGAAATAACCACAGACTTTTCTGGCCTGCTTTAGGAGATCTTGTAAGCCTCAAGAACTGCTGCACCACCAAATTCAGGACGTGTGCCAAACATGGAACATGGTTCAAGTGTCCCTGTCGGAGGGCGGACAGAAGGTTGGTGCCATTGTCGCATACAACCATTCCTGGCTGAAGCTGGCGTGGAGTCAACCACCTCTGAGCATGCCCCTGCAGAGCTGACAGAATCTCTACCCCAGTGTGGCTCCTGTCTAGGTTTGCCACCTGTCCAGGTTTTGAATTATGTGTCCATTTTTAAGACTGAAACCCGAACACATTATTCAGACAGGACTGCAACCCTCCCTCCAACTTAGGCGTGCCAGGGCACGCCCTATTCATCAGTGTGGCTCAGATTACCTCTGTTGCCCGGGTTGCACCCACATATGTTCCCCATTAACTAAGTACCACAACCCCCCAGTGTATAGGCCCCCCTCTGTCCCTTCTCTGTCCTGCCCCTGAGCAAGTGAGTACACTAAGGTAAGGGGGACTCACCCCCTTACATCAGAGTTCCGTTTTATACCACAGTCCACAGTGTTCCCCCGTAAAAAAAAAAAATTGCGCGTGCCGCTAAAGTGTTCGGGTTTGACTTGAAGAAAAAGTGTCAATCCTACTCCTGTCCCCTAGGCAGACCAACTCCAGCACTGCATGGCATCTTTTAGCCTGACTGCTTGCGTAGCCCCTGGAACGCTTACGGAGCACCACTGGTTCAGAGGACAAATCTGCAGAAGAGGCCATTGAGGAAGAAGAAAATGAGTGGGTGGAGGAGAAAGCTGTGTCAGAATCACCACTAGCATTTTGGAGGCGTGGTGGCAGCTCCAACAACACTGAACCCTGTCCTGCATCCTTCCCAGCTGCCAGCAGAGTTACCCAGTGAGCCGTGAAGGAAAGGTAACGTCCTTGCCCATGCCTGCTGGACCATGAGTCAGCGGTAATATGAACCTTACTGCTGACCGCCCAAACGAGGCCAAAACATTGCCTTCTACATGCTGGTAGAGAGCCAGAATGGCCTTCCGTGAAAAGAAATTGCGTTTTGGAACCTGCCACTGAGGTACAGCACATTCCACAAATTCACAAAAGGGGGCAGAGTCTACCAGCTGAAAAGGCAGCAGTTGCTGTGCTAGCGATTTGGCCAAGCTAGCATTTAGATGCTGAGCATGTGGATGGCTGGGACCGAATGTCCCTTCCTTGCCCCTTCCTCAACCTGGGAACCAACATCGCAGCCTTCAAATTGCTGCGCATCCTCCAGCAGCATGTACCTGACACTGTGGTCAAATAATTCTGGGGTCTGGGGTGCATGATGGTGGGGCAACAGAAGGAGTGACCGTGGACAAGGAGCCGGTGGAATAGGCCACTTTGGCAGCTGAGTTGGAAGGCAAACTACTATTAGTGGCCTGTGAGTGTCTACCTCTCCTTGGTGGCCTTCCGGACATGATGTATTTTTTGTTTTGCAACACCACACTACACTGTATTAGATACTGTTTACACCACCTGAAGCGTATTAGAAACTGTACACACTGTATTAGATACTGTGTACACCACCAGAAAAGTAGTACAAACTGTACACACTGTATTAGATACTGTGTACACCACCATAAAAGTAGTAGAAAGTGTACACATTGTATTAGATACTGTGTACCCTGCCTGCACTGTATTAGAAACTGTACAATGGCTGCACTGTATTGTATACTGTGTACACCACCAGAAGTGTAGTAGAAACTGTACACACTGTATTAGATACTGTGTACACCGCCTGCACTGTATTCCTCCACACTCCTCTCCTGTACATAGTGCCCATTGTCATACCCTCCACACTCCTCTCCTGTGCATACTGCCCACTGTCATACCCTCCACACTCCTCTCCTGTAAATACTGCCCACTGTCATACCCTCCACACTCCTCTCCTGTACATACTGCTCACTGTCATATCCTCCACACTCCTCCCCTGTACATACTGCCCACTGCCATACCCTCCACATTCCACTCCTGTGCATACTGCCCACTGTCATACCCTCCGCATTCCTCTCCTGTACATACTGCTCACTGTCATACCCTCCACACTCCTCTCCTGTGCATACTGCCCACTGTCTTACCCTCCACACTCGTTTCCTGTACATACTGCTCACTGTTCTACCCTACACACTCCTCTCCTGTACATACTGCTCACTGTTCTACCCTACACACTCCTCTCCTATACATACTGCCCACTGTCATATCCTTCACACTCCTCTCCTGTACATACTGCCCACTTTCATAAACTCCTCTACTGTACATAGTGCCGGCTGTCATACCCTCCACACTCCTCTCCTGTACATACTGCCGCATTATACCCTCCACACGCCTCTCCTGTGCATACTGACAACTGTCATACCCTCCACACTCCTCTCCTGTACAAACTGCCCACTGTCATACCCTCCACACTCATCTCCTGTACATACTGCCCATCATACCCTCCACACTCCTCTCCAGTGCATACTGCCCACTATCATAACATCCACACTCCTCTCCTGTACATACTGCCCACTGTCATACCCTCAACACTCCTCTCCTGTACATACTGCCCCATTATACCCTCCACACGCCTCTCCTGTGCATACTGACCACTGTCATACCCTCCACACTCCTCTCCTGTACAAACTGCCCACTGTCATACCCTCCACACTCATCTCCTGTACATACTGCCCATCATACCCTCCACACTCCTCTCCTGTGCATAGTGCCCACTGTTATACCCTCCACATTCCTCTCCCTCACCTGCACATACTTCCCACATTTTTACCATCCATACTTCTCCCCTATGCCTCTTACCCACAAAAACAGTTCTTTAACAGCTTGCTGACCAGCCGCCGAAGTTATACTGCGGCAGAATGGAACGGGCAGGACGTCATGTTACGTCACTCCTCAAGGCAGCCGATAGGGGCGCCCGCAGCTCGCCCCCGGAACCGATGCGAGAGCCTCGATGGCCGCCGGGCTCCCACAATCGCTTGTAACATGGCCAGAACACAGAGATCCCCGCAGCTTGCCCCCGGAACCGATGCGAGTGACCCGCATGATCGCAGAGTGGTATAGCACGCTATAACAGGTTACATTGAAATCCGCTCCGCTCTGCTCGCCGTGACACACAGCCCCGCCTCCTCCTGACCCCGCGCCTGTGATAGACAGAATGCCGGTCCAATACTGGGATGCATTCTGTCTATCACAGGCGCGGGGTCAGGAGGAGGCAGGGCTGTGTGTCACGGCGAGCAGAGCAGAGCGGATTTCAATGTAAGCTGTTATAGCGTGCTATACCGCTCTGCGATCCCGCGGGTCTCCTCTTCCTCCATGCTCTCTGCTATCGGGGCGATCACTGGGAGAAAGGCTCCCGATCAACCCCGCCCACCAGCGGTGCTCGCCCCACCACTCCCAAGCAGCCCAGCTCGCAAGCCCTCATTTTCCACTCGCAAAAATGCGAGTAGGCGAGTGAAAAATTTGAGGGCTGCCCTATTTTCTAGACGCTATAACTTTTGCGCAAACCAATCAATATTGGCTTATTGGGATTTTTATTACCAACAATATGTAGAAGAATACATATCGGCCTAAACTGAGAAAAAATGTGCTTTAAAAAAAAAAAAAAATGGGGATATTTATTATAGCAAAAAGTACAAAATATCATCAGTGCACAGAATATTTGCCTAATGCCTTGTACACACGGTCGGACATTCCGACCACAAAATCCGTTGGATTTTGTCCGACACTGGTGTTGCATACACACGGTCGAACAAAGTTGTCGGAAAATCCGATCGTTCAGAACGTGGTGACGTTCGTTACGTACAACAGAACTACGTAGAGACTAATAGCCAATAGCTTTGGTCTTGTAATTTGATCTGAGCATGCGTGGCACTTTGTCCGTCGGAATTCTCTACAAACGATCGGAAAAAGTCAGATCGGATTTTTTTGTCAGAAAATTTTAGATCCTGCTCTCAAATTTTTTCTGTTGGATTTTCCGACGGAAAAAAAAAGTCCGATAGAGCCCACACACGATCAGATTTTCCGACAACATAATCCGAACAGACCTTTTCCGTCAGGGCATAAAAGTCTTGCGGATATTTTTTGGTAAATGTGAGATGAACCTTTGTGTTCTTTTTGGTGAGCAGTGGCTTTGGCCTTGGAACTCTTCCATGGATGTAATTTTTGTCCATTCTCTCTCTTATTGTTGAATCATGAACACTGATCTTACCTGAGGCAAGTGAGGACTGCAGTTCTTTAGATGTTGTTCTGGGTTCTTTTATGACCTCCTGGATGAGTCGTCGTCGTCGTGCTGTTGGAGTCATTTTGGTTGCTCAGCCACTCCTGGGAAGATCCACCACTGTTCCAAGTTTTCTCCATTTGTGGATAATGGCTCTTACCAAGGTTTGCTGGCGTCGCAAAGCCTTAGAAATGGCTTTGTAATCCTTTCAAGACTGATACATGTGTTCTTGAATTTCTTTAGATCACGGGATGATGTGTTGCTTTTTGAGATCTTTTAGCGTGCTTCACTTTGTCAGACAGCTTCTATTTAAGTGATTTTTTGATTCAACAGGTCTGGCAGTAATCAGGCCTGGGTGTGGGAAGTGAAATTTAACTCAGCTTTCCAAAAAAATGTGGTTAATCACAGTTCATTCGTGGTTCAGCATGGGAGGGGGCAATTACTTTTTCACATAGGGCCAGGCAGGTTTAAAAACTGCATCTTGAATTTACCCGGGTTATCTTTGTGTAATATTAAAATTTGTTTGACGATCTGAATCATTTAAGTGTGATAAATATGCAAAAAATTACTGTATATTAATACATTGCCTGCACTAGACTGACTGTGTGTGTGTATATATATATATATATATATATATATATATATATATATATATATATATATATAAATCTCAATATCAAATACACTGCCACTGACAGAACAGCCTGCCTGCTTAAAAGAACTCAAGCTATCTATCTATGTACTTAGTCCCCCTAAGCCATGATTGGCCAAAGGCACCCTGCCTTTGGCCATTTAGGGCTCTCTCAGCAGAGCATGCTGTGATTGGTCAAAGCATGCAGGTCAGGTGCATGCTTTGGCCAATCATCATACAGCAATGCACTGCGATCTCGCAGTGCATTATGGGGCATTCCGCGGCGCTCGAATTTCCCGCAAACGGGCAATAATGTTTGCTTTTCTGCGAACGGGCGAACACCCGATGTTCGAGTCAAACTTATGTTCGACCATCAAGCTCATCCCTATAGGTGACCAATCTGCTCTATAAGTCATTGTAATATGGAGGTCTCATGAATCGTCATCAAAACCCAGAAACACACAACTATCTTCATCTTGTGGCCAAACAAACGTGAAATGCCTCATCAGCGCACCAGTTTGGATTGAAGATTTCTGACACGTACCTTGGAGGTGAGCCTGACGTGCAGAGAGAGACCTCTCGTACATTGGCTCCAGAGTCACTGGAGTTGAGACAGTGACCATAGGAGCACAGTGAGGTATGAATGCCTGCAGGGTTCTCTTGGTTGGAGATGATGGCAGCTGAACGAGAGCCGGCTTAGGTGCTGTGGATGCAGGGTACAGGATGCAGGTGCACTTACGGATGCAGGTCAGCAGATGCAGGTCAGCAGATGCAGGATTGCTGAGGGCAGCAATTGCAGATGCACAAAGATGCAGTACAGCAGGTAGGAGAAAGGTCAAACAAGCCAGGTCATACACTTCGGATCAGTCAGCAGATACAGCAGACAAGGGATGGTCAGAGTTCAGGCCGGGTTGGTAACAGAGGATCAGGCAGACAAGTGAACAGAGCAAGGTTAAGGAAGCCAAGGGTCAGGACTGGAGACAGCAGCGAGATCAGGAAGCCGGGTCGGTATTAGATCAGATGCAGGCTCAGGTTCAGGTCACGGGGTAAAGCTGCAGATCAAACAGAAAATAACTGGTGCAGCTGAAGCCCCTTTTAAAGGCCACTGGGCGCCAAAGAATAGTTACTGTGCGCACGTGCACGATCTGCACACGCACATGCGCATTGGTGCACGTCTGTTAACCGCTGGATGCCTATTGCGCCTCTGTGATCATGTATGCCTTAGACAAGCTGCAGAACTAGAAGCAGTGTGTTCATGACATTGCCCCCTCCTTATGGGCAACTTCCGGGTGCACAACAGAACTCTCTTTTGAGGATGGCTGCGGAAGAAGGCCTGGATCAGCTCTTGGGCATGGACGTTCTGCTTAGGTTCCCAAGAGTTTTCTTCTGGCCCATACCCCTTCCATTTGATCATATATTGCAGTTGCTTACCTCTTCTCCTGCAGTCTACGACAGCCTCCACCTCATATTCCTCATGCCCATTGGCGATTACGGGTTCAGGTGGCACCGATCCCCTGTCAGGGAAGGGGTCTGGTACCGTGGGTTTCAGTAAAGACACATGGAACACTGGGTGGATCTAGAGCGAATCAGGTAAAGCAAGTTCGTATGACGCTTCATTTAATATCTTTTTAATCGGAAAAGGGCCAATAAATTTGGATGCCATTTTTTTTTCGAGGGGCAAGCCAATCTGAGATTGGTAGTGGACAACCACATCTGATCACCTGGTTGGAGGCACAATTCCCCTCTTCTCTTTCTGTCATATATCCTCTTGTTGGTTGCCTGTTCCTTGGCCATAGTTTCCTGTAACAACTTGTTATTGTGACTCAGGAAATCGACAGTGCTCTGTACTAGGGATGAGCCGAACACCCCCGGGTTCGGCTCGCACCAGAACCCGCGAACGGACCGTGCGAGCATAAGAACCCTATTACTTACAATGGATGCGAACGTTCGAAATCAAAAGTGCTAATTTTAAAGGCTAATATGCATGTTATTTCATAAAAAGTGTTTGGGGACCTGGGTCCTGCCCCAGGGGACATGTATCAATGCAATTTTTTTTTTTTTAAAACTGCAGTTTTTTAATGATGCAGTGATTTTAATAATGCTTAAAGTGAAACAATAAAAGTGTAATATTCCTTTAAATTTTGTATGCCTGTGAAGGGGCGCATGTTTCCTGTGCTTAGAACTGTCCCTGCAAAAAGTGTAATTTTTGCAGGAAAAATAGCTATTTAAAATCACTCGCGGCTAATGTATTGACGGCTCCCGTAACACAGAGAACAGTCATTCATTGAAAGCCATTCATAAAAAAAAAGTCATTGATAAAAAATAAATTTTTTTTTTTTAAAAAGCGTGGGGGTCCCCCCAAATTCAATAACCAGGCCCTTCAGGTCTGCTATGGATATTAAGGGGGACCCCAGCCAAAAAAAAAATGGCGTGGGGTCCCCCTCAAAATCCATACCAGACCCTTATCCGAGCACGCAACCTGGCAGGCCACAGGAAAAGAGGGGGGATGAGAGTGGCCCCCCCTCCCTCCTGAACCGTACCAGGCCACATGCCCTCAACATTGGGAGGATGCTTTGGGGGTCTGAGACCCCCAAAGCACCTTGTCCCCATGTTGATGAGGACAAGGGCCTCTTCCCCACAACCCTGGCCATTGGTTGTGGGGGTCTGCGGGCGGGGGGCTTATCGGAATCTGGAAGCCCCCTTTAACAAGGGGACCCCCAGATCCCGCCCCCCCCCTGTGTGAAATGGTAAGGGGGTACCCTACCATTTCACCAAAAAAGTGTCAAAAATTGTAAAAAATGACAGGAGACAGTCTTTGACAATTCCTTTATTAAAATCTTCTTTCTTCTGGTCTTCTTCCTTCTTCCTCTCTTCATCCTTCGGTTTCTTCATCTTCTCCTTCAGGCATCTTCTTCCATCTTCTTCTTCTATCATCTTCTTCCTTCGATCCGCTTCTTCTTGCTCTGGTCTTCTCGTCCGGCATCTTCGTCTGACAGGTCTTTTATAACGGAGGGCGGGGCCACCTGGTGACCCCACCCCCCTCTGACGTCATGGGGAAAGCCATAGGGAATTCCCCATGATGTCCCCGTGCGTCAGAGGGGGGTGGGGTTACCAGGTGGCCCCGCCCTCTGTTATAAAAGACCTGTCAGACGCAGCGAAGCCTCACACAGCGGGAGCCTCCCATTGCGCGGAGCGGCCCAGAAGAGACGCAGACGCCATGGAAGAAGATGCCGGACGAGAAGACCAGAGCAAGAAGAAGCGGATCGGAGGAAGAAGATGATGGAAGAAGAAGATGGAAGAAGATGCCGGAAGGAGAAGATGAAGAAAACCGAAGGATGAAGAAAGGAAGAAGGAAGACCAGAAGAAAGAAGATTTTAATAAAGGAATTGTCAAAGACCGTCTCCTGTCATTTTTACAATTTTTGACACTTTTTTTGGTGAAATGGTAGGAAAAGTACCCCCTTACCATTTCACACAGGGGGGGGGCTGGGATCTGGGGGTCCCCTTGTTAAAGGGGGCTTCCCGATTCCGATAAGCCCCCGGCCCGCAGACCCCCACAACCAATGGCCAGGTTTGTGGGGAAGAGGCCCTTGTCCTCATCAACATGGGGACAAGGTGCTTTGGGGGTCTCAGACCCCCAAAGCATCCTCCCAATGTTGAGGGCATGTGGCCTGGTACGGTTCAGGAGGGAGGGAGGGCCGCTCTCGTCCCCCCCTCATTTCCTGCGGCCTGCCAGGTTGCGTGCTCGGATAAGGGTCTGGTATGGATTTTAAAGGGGGACCCCACGCCATTTTTTTGGGCTGGGGTTCCCCTTAAAATCCATCCCAGACCTCAAGGGTCTTGTATGGATTTTGAGGGGGACCCCACGCCATTTTTTTTTTTTTGGCTGGGGTCCCCCTTAATATCCATAGCAGACCTGAAGGGCCTGGTTATTGAATTTGGGGGGACCCCAACGCTTTTTTTTTTAATTTTTTTTTATCAATTACTTTTTTTTATGAATGTCTTTCAATGAATGGCTGTTCTCTGTGTTACGGGAGCCATCAATACATTAGCCACTAGTGATTTTAAATAGCTTTCTTTCCTGCAAAAATGACACTTTTTGCAGGGACAGTTCTAAGCACAGGAAACATGCGCCCCTTCACAGGCATACTATAGACACCCCCCAGATGTGATACTGCAATGCTGTACTAACAGCACGCACACACTAATCCCCAGAATCATAGCACATAATGTCAGCAGTCAGCAGCACATAACACTGACACGCTGACACTGACAACACAACACAATATGCGAGGCCGCCGGTGCGGCGGCCTTTTATACTGTGGGGCGTGTACTAAACCCCCTGAGCTATAATTGGCCACAGGCATCCTGCCTGTGGCCAATTATTGCTCTCCTCGCCGCTGGCTCTTTGATTGGCCAAGCATGCGGGTCACAGTGCATGCTTGGCCAATCATCAGCCAGCAATGCACTGCAACTGGCCGCTCACACGAATTTGATGCGAGCGGCCCAAATAGTTCTGGGCTCGCCGAGCGGGCGAACGCCCGATGTTCGATTCGAATATGGGTTCGAATCGAACACCGGGCCCATCCCTACTCTGTACTGCTGGAACTGGGGATTCAGGGACGATGTTATGCAGAAAGAATGGGTGGAATCCATTGTTTGCGAAGAATGGAGACTGACCCATAACTCAGTGACTAGCATTATTGAAAGCGAACTCCGGCAAGGGTAATAGTGCTACCCAATCATCCTGAACAAACGTGGTGAAGCACCGGATATACTGTTCAAGCGTCTGGTTCATCCTTTCAGTTTGTCCGTTAGTCTGAAGATGGTAAGCAGAAGACAAAGATAGCTCAATCTGCATAGTGCTTTCCAAAAGCAAGAGGACCCCTCTGTCTGACACAATGTTTGTTGGGACCCCATGTAACCTTACGATTTCCATGACGAAGACCTGGGCAGTCTCCATGGCAGAAGGTGTGTTCTTTAGTGGTACAAAGTGGGCCATTTTAGACAGGTGGTCAACCACTACAAAAATAGCCATACATCCTTCAGACGGGGGTAGTTCTACTATGAAGTCCATAGCAATCATGCTCTACGGTCTCCAAGTGCCTTGGGCACTTCAGCAGGATTACAAAAAGGGCAAGACCTGCAATTTATACTAATGAAATAGTTTGTGGGGGAAGGAGGGGGGCTTCATACTGTGGCTTGACAAAATCCAATTTGTTCAACCGTTTGCAAAGGAATCTCCATAGACTGTACCCAATAAAAAGTCTCCTTCAATATTTCCCCTGCTGGTCAAATATCCTTAGCCTAAAAAGTGTTGGACTAATTTTGGTAGACTAATTTTCTAGTGGTGAATGTTAACTCTCACGGTGGAATGTTCTTATAGTGATTTTTTTTCTTCAGATCAAATGTCAAAGGTGATCAGAACTCCCGCAAGGGGCGCAGGGGCTTTGCCCCCCTAACCCATGCATCCGGCCCCTAATCTACATGCAGGGCACTGGGCGCATGGATTCCAATGGGGGTTTTTTTTTTTTAACAAGTGATTAGAGCCCGAGTCTCTAACTGGTTTCAAAAAAGGGTGGGCTTGGGCTGCACCCTTAGGCCACCCAGTTGTGTGACAATAGTGAATTAATATTCACTATTGTCCTACTGATTCTCCTCCCGGCCAATCAGGAAGCGGGTCCTGAGACCCGATTGGCCAGGGAGTCTTAGGAGTCGTTAGTTTATCCCTATGGTCACCCTATTACATGGGCTTCTGATGAAGACTACAAGTGACTCTTTCAACATAAATTACACAAGCATGGCCCACTGTTGTCACAATCAGGAAACTTGCCATGGGAAATATAATAATAGATGACGTACTGCTTTGTTTACAGTGTGGATTTCCAAACAAAATAAACAGTGTCTAAATATTACTACTAGATAAATAGATATATGTGCATCTTCAAGCAAATAAACAATTCCCATGGGAATGTGCTCAACTACAATATATAAACATTTCCTCTCATATATAAAAGTGCATTATGTGCTGGATGATAAATTAAGTACAAATAAAGTGCATCTAAGTTCATAGATATAAATTCATATACAGTGGATATAAAACATCTACACACCCCTGTTAAAATGTCAGGTTTCTGTGATGTAAAAAAAATGAGACAAAGATAAATCATTTCAGAACTTTTTCCACCTTTAATGTGACCTATAAACTGTGCAACTCAGTTGAACAACAAACTGAAATCTTTTAGGTGGAGGAAAGTAAAAAAAACTAAAATAATATGGTTGCATAAGTGTGCACACCCTTAAAACGAATACTTTGTTGAAGCACCTTTTGATTTTATTACAGCACTCTTTTCAGTCTTTTTGGGTATGAGTCTATCAGCATGGCACATCTTGACTTGGCAATATTTGCCCACTCTTCTTTGCTAAAATACTCCAAATCTGTCAGATTGTGAGGGCATCTCCTGTGCACAGTCCTCTTCAGATCACCCCACAGGTTTTCAATCGGATTCAGGTCTGGGCTCTGGCTGGGCCATTCCAAAACTTTAAGCTTTGGGTCGTTGTCATGCTGAAAGATGAAACTCCTCTTCATGTTCAGCTTTCTAGCAAAAAGCCTGAATGTTTTGTGCCAATATTGACTGGTATTTGTAACTGTTCATAATTCCCTCTACCTTGACTAAGACCCTTGTTCCAGCTGAAGAAAAACAGCCCCAAAGCATGAGGATGTCACCACCATGCTTTAAAGTGAATATGGTGTTCTTCTGGTGATGTGCAGTGTTGTTTTTGCACCAAACATATCTTTTGGAATTATGGCTAAAAAGTTCAACCTTGGTTTCATCAGACCATAACACATTTTCCAACATGCTTTTGGGAGACTTCAGATGTGTTTTTGCAAAATTTAAACGGGCTTTAAGAATACAGGAGATTGTTGTCACATGTACCACACAGTAAGTACTTGCCAGATATTCCTGCAGCTCCTTTAAAGGGGTTGTATACCCTCAATTAGAACTTGCACCTACAGGTAAGCCTAGATTAAGGGTTACCTGTAGGTACAAGAAATATCTCCTAAACCTGCACGGTTTGGGAGATATTTGCAAAAAACGTTTTACAACGTTGTCTACAGCGCATGCGCGCCGTAGACAACGGTGCATTTACAGGGTTAATCCCCATTTACAACTTCGGCTTGCCGAAGTTGAAGTGTCCTGCGTGTATGCGTGGAACGATGTCTTCGCCGTTCTGGCCAATCACTGCGCCGCAGCGGCGTTGTGATTGGCCGGAGCGGCGATACCCGGAAGGGTATCTGTGGAGAGATGGCTGCAGCTGGAGGGGGAGACGAGGACGGTGTTGGGGGCCCCGATCTAAGGTAAGTGATGCATAATGAGCTAGTATGCTAGTCATACTAGCTCATTATGGCTTTGTCTTGCAGGTAGTTTAAAAAACAAACAAAAAAAAACGGGTATACAACCTCTTTAATGTTCCTGTAGACCACTTGGCAGCCTCCCTGACCAGTTTTCATTCTCGTCGTTTCATAAATTTTGGAGGGACATCCAGTTCTTGGTAATGTCACTTTTGTGCCATATTTTCTCCACTTGATGATGACTAGGGATGAGCCGAACACCCCCGGGTTCGGTTCGCACCAGAACCTGTGAACGGACCGAAAGTTTGCATGAACATTAGAACCCAATAATTACAATGGACGCGAACGTTCAAAATCTAAAGTGCTATTTATAATGGCCAATATGCATGTTTTTGTCCTAAAAAGGGTCTGGGGACCCGGGTCCTGCCCCAGGGGACATGTATCAATGCAAAAAGAAGTTTTAAAAACTGAAGTTTTTTCTGGAGCACTCATTTTAATGATGCATAAAGTGAGAAAAAAAGGGAAATATTCCTTTAAATATCGTACCTGGGGGGTGTCTAAAGTATGCCTGTGAAGTGACATGTGTTTCCCATGTTTAGAACTGTCCTTGCACAAAATGACATTTGTAAAGGAAAAAAAGCCATTTAACCACTTAAGCCCCCAGACCAATTTGCAGCCAAAGGACCAGGCCCCTTTTTGCGATTCGGCACTGCGTCGCTTTAACTGACAATTGCGCGGTCGTTCGACGTGGCTCCCAAAAAAAATTGGCGTCCTTTTTTTCACACAAATAGAGCTTTCTTTTGGTGGTATTTGATCACCTCTGCTGTTTTTATTTTTTGCGCTATAAACAAAAATAGAGCAACATTTTTGAAACAAATGCAATATTTTTTACTTTTTGCTATAATAAATATCCCCAAAAAATATATTAAAATTTTTTTTCCCTCAGTTTAGGCCGATACGTATTCTTCTACATATTTTTTTGGTAAAAAAAAAAACGCAATTAGCGATTATTGATTGGTTTGCGTGAAAGTTATAGCGTTTACAAAATAGGGGATAGTTTTATAGCATTTTTATTAATATTTGTTTTTTTACTAGTAATGGTGGCGATCAGCGATTTTTATTGTGACTGCGACATTATGGCGGACACATCGGACATTTTTTAACACATTTTTGGGACCATTGTCATTTATACAGCAATCAGTGCTATTTAAATTCAGGTGTATGTTGTGCAGGAGGCACACTACACTGACTGAATATTAGGCAGATGCCTGTGTTGCACAAATCAACTACACAACACCAGCAATGAGGGGGTAGATTCTTGTTCAATAATTTTTATTGAAAATTTTTCAGCAGTATAACAGAATATTGAAATAATAAATCTCCCCAACCGGGAGCCAACATGGCCCTTCGGTAGGGTTTATCAAAAACAAAATTTAAGAATATAACAAAATATTAATACAACCACAAATATATAGGACATAGCGATGAAATAGAGAAGAAGAAAGAAGAGAAAGAGAAAGTGCATCTGTGATATGGTCATCAGAAAGGAGCGGAGGGAGGAACCCATTACCTGAAAAACCATTGGGGGGAGCTAAGGCAAGTGGCCCGGATATAGGGGAACCTTGATATAGCGAGCCCAGGGATCCCAGGTCGCTTCAAACCTGGGCACCCTGTCTAATAATCTTGCCGTGATTTGTTCTTGAGTCATAATCCAAGTAATTTTCCGCTTGGCAACTATCAAAGAAACCTTGTTTGCTTTCCACGCCTTTGCAATAGTAAGTTTTGCTCCTAGAAGCATAAAAAAAAATAAGATTGGTGGTGTGTTTGGGAACACCTTCTACTCCGAGGTTCAGTAGTCCGATAGTGGGGGTTTGTGGAATTCCAAAGCCTGTAACTTTCCGTACCAGGTGGAAAAATCTGTTCCAGAAGCCTCTGATACGTGGGCAAGTCCACCAAATGTGGTGCATAGTGCCCACCTGCTGACAATCCCGAAAGCAAAGAGGTGAGGCATCAGGAAAAATTTTAGCAAGCCTGGAGGGGACATAATACCAACGTGTGAAAATTTTAATGTTTGCCTCTATTAGGTTTATGTTGAGAATACCCTTATAGGATTTCTGGAAAAGGCTGTGCCATTTATTCGGCTCCCATGACAAACCCAAGTCAGCTTCCCATGCCTGAGCATATGGAGGCAAGCTGTGTTTACTTGCCAACAAGGCATAGATCAGCGAGATACCACCCCTCTGATCCATAAGGGAACCACACCACTGTTCATAAGCTGTTGGTTTTGGGGGAATGGGTTTATCTGTCCATAAAGTGTTTAAAAATTTCTTAATTTGGTTAAATCTTGATTTCTCAGTATTTGGCATTTCCAATTTATTAATACAGTCAGTCAGTGTGAGAGGGCCCGATGCCGTTAAGAAATGTCCTATTCTAAACATGCCCTTATTCAACCACCACTGGAAATCTGTTGTGTTCAATCCTGGAACAAAGTCTGGGTTATGAAAGATATGGGTCAATGGTTTCAGGGAAGAAACCAACGAATTCTGTTTATGGAGTGTGTCGCAAAGTACCATCGAATGAGAAAGTGTCGGGGCCATTATTGGAGGTCTCTGTTTCCGGGGGCACCAAATCAAAAAATCTATTGTGTGGGGTGGTACCGCCTGACTCTCCATGGATATCCAGTCCGGTTTTGGTCCCTTAAAATATATTGAGGACATGTGTGCTAATTGAGCTGCCTGGTAGTACCACCATAGATTTGGAAGACCTAATCCTCCTTGCATCTTGGGGCGAAAAAGGACCTCCCTTGAAAAACGGTGTCCCCTTTTTCCCCAGACAAAATGGATAATGCGCGATTGGAATTTGTTCAGGAAATTTTTGGGTATAGGGATGGGCAGTGAACGGAAAAGGTATAAAATACGAGGCATCAGGGTCATCTTAATCGCATTGACCCTACCCAGCCAGGATAGACCACATTTAGACCAAACCCCAAGGTCTCCCAGGGTCCCCAGTTTTTTGAAAATTTGGGGGTAGTTTGCAACAAAGAGTTTGTCCACCTTACTGGGGAGTGTGATTCCCAGATAAGGTATAGAATCCTTGGCCCAAGTAAAGGGAAAATGTTGTTTAAGTTGATCTAGCCGATGCTCTGGGACTGAAATGTTGAGGGCCATAGATTTAGATAGATTAACCTTGAGACCTGAGAGGGCACCAAATTCCTTGAGCGTTCTTAATAAATTGGGTATGGATATTAATGGGGATGTAACAAAGAGGAGCATGTCATCAGCAAACAGAGCACACTTATGTTCCTGGGATCCGCATAGAACACCTTTGATATTTGGGTTTGACCTAATGGCTATAGCCAGTGACTCAATAGCAATTGCGAATATGAGCGGAGATAGTGGGCAACCCTGTCTTGTACCTCTATGTATACTAAATCCTTCGGAGTAATGTCCCATGAGGCGTATTTGTGCGCTCGGGGAGGAATAAAGAGATTGTATAATGCCTAAAAAATTGGGGCCAAAACCCCATTTACCTAAAACATCAAATAGATACGGCCAGGATACTGTATCAAAGGCTTTCTGTAGGTCAATAGATGTCAGGAAGCCTTCTTGTGGGGTCCCTCCATCCCAGTTGGAATACAGTAGTGAGATGATATTTATGGCCCTTCTGACCTGGTCCGGGCCCTGTCTTCCTGGTATAAAACCTGCTTGGTCCTTATGTATATATTTTGCTATAAATTCCGACATTCTATTCGCTAATATTTTGGTCATGATCTTGATGTCATTATTGATGAGAGAGATGGGGCGGTAATTGCCCACATCACTTCCATCTTTCCCGGGTTTAGGGATGACTGAAATAAAGGCTTTATTCAAGTCTCCATCTATCGGGTTACCTCCCTTCAAAGAGTTAAAAAGACGTGTGAGGTAGGGGGCCAATGTGTTCCCAAATTTTTTATAATAGCCGCTGGAGAAGCCATCTGGGCCTGGTGCTGAGCCAAGTCTCAAAGATTTTATTACCCCTAGAACTTCATCCGTGGTGAACGGACCATCCATGATGTCCCTATGCTCATCTGATAGTTTAGGGAGTGTTAGGTCATGAAGAAAAGAATTTTGTTTGTTAGCTGTTGGCGATTTATGGTCCTGATAGAGTTTAGAGTAGTATGTTTGGAAGGTATCCATAATACGGTTTGGGTTTTGCGTCAAGTCTCCCAAGGTAGTTTTAATTTTAGGAAGATCCAGGGTTCGGGACCTGGGGCTTAATTTAGCTGCTAGTCTAGAACCAATTTTGTTGGACTGGTAATAAAATTTTGCCCCTGACCAGCGGAGAAATTTCTCAGCATCCGTGGTGAGGATCAGATTAAGTTGAGTTTTAACTGCATCAAGGGTTTGAAGAGAGATAGGTGTAGGGTTACGTTTATGTGCTTTGCTCAACTCTTGAAATTCCCTATTCAGTCGAACTATCTCTGCTTTGCGTTCTCTTTTTAATCGAGATGATAATTGGATAAATGTGCCCCTCATAACAGATTTATGAGCTGCCCAGAGTGTGGACGGTGAGATATTGTCAATGTCATTGTCTATAAAATAGTCAAGTAGCGTTTTTTCGAGCATGGAACAGTGAGCGGGATTATTCAAGATGGATTCATTGAGACGCCACTTAAAGGGTCTTTCGGGATCCCCTGCATACTGCATAGATAGGGTCATCATGGAGTGGTCCGAAAGTGGGGTGTCTTTGATCTTAGAGGAGATTGTTAAGGGGATTGAGGAGGCCCTTACAAAGATGTGGTCTATCCTGGCATAGGTCTGGTGTGGGGCCGAAAAATGGGTGAAATCTTTTATATGGGGGTTCAGTTCCCTCCATATGTCAATCAAATGATGGTTATTCAATAATTGAGCGACTTTCAAGCTCTGTTTTGTTGGACGTTTAGTAGAAGCTGAGCTCCTTCTGGTTTCATCCATAACTAGATCAAAAGGTAAATTGGTGTCTCCCCCCATGATGATAGTCCCCTGTAAGTGTGGCTCAAGCTTGGATAACATATTATTAAAAAACATTCCCTGGCCTTTATTGGGTGCATAATATGATACAAAAGTATATGTCCTTCCATTAATAGTCCCTTCAAGTAGGAGAAATCTCCCCTCCGGGTCTCTAATTATCTGTGTCAAGGTAAAGCCAAGGTTACGCGAGAAACAGATAGCTACCCCTTTAGTCTTATTTTCGGCGTTAGCCAGGTAAAATAGTGGAAACCTGCGGTGAAGGAAGGAGGGAGTATATGACGCGGGAAAGTGTGTTTCCTGAAGGAGGATAACGTCCGCCCTCATGGAGTGGTACGCTTGAAATCATTTTCTCCGTTTAACCGGGGAGTTCAACCCTTGGACATTATGGGAAACTATAGAAAAGGACGAGTTGAGTAGTGGTGGGTCAGTCATGGATCAGAGGGGTGGAAAAGCGCTATGGTGAAAAACATCTTACCCCAGCCAGGAGGGTAACCTGGCAATTTAGTAGATGGTATTGGATTCCAGAAGTTCGGGTCCTTGCCTTCATGAAGGTCGGGCTCCTCCCCCCGCTCAGGAGGGACAGTATGCAGATGCTTAGAGAAGAGAGTAGAGAGAAAAAGAAAAGAGAGGAGAAATAACAAAGAATAAATGGTCAGTACATAATATTTAATAGTTAGAGAACCAAATAGTTGAGTGGGGACCAAACTTGTCCCCACTCCCCTCATGTCCGGGAGAGTAAAAGTGTTCCTCTTCCCAGACATAACCGGTAGTCCCTGGAAGGAGAATCTCATCCTTGCAGAGACTATGAAAGGCGCATTGTAACCGTTCCGGCCAGTCAGCCGTAAAATGCAAATTGAGTGTAGGGCAAAACAGAGCCCCAAAGGTAAACCTTATATTTGAGAGAAAAAAAAAAAAAACCCCTATCAAATAAAAATACTATTTAATTATTTATTTTTTTATTCCCCCCCCCCTTTTTTTTTTTTTTTTTTTTATTTATTTATTTATTATTATTATTATTATTATTATTTTTTTTTTCCTTTTCCCCCTTTCCCCCTTCCCCCCCCCCCTTTCTCCTTTTTTGTTTTTCCTTTTTTCCCTTCTTTCTTCCCCCCTTTAAAAAAAAAAATTAATTAATAAGGGGAAGTAAAATCTCCACCAGGAAACTGTAGTTACAATGGGGGGTCCCTGAAACGTGGAATCCCCAATCTTGTAAGCTCCCACCTCCCCGATGTCCAAACAGGGATTGTCTGCATAAGTCCATCAATGTTTTCTTGTGGAACTCTATGGGAAGAAAAAATAAATAAAAAGGAGGGGGAGGGGAATAAATTTTTAGATATCTCAGTCACTGTTTGGTTTCCTGCTTCCTGTGAACCTGGACCTTAAAGTTGAGAAAGGAATGTCCAATGCATATCCAGAAGCGTGTAGCAAAAGCTGGGGTAGTAATCATGTCATATGTATTCCTAAAGGGGAAAGGAAAATGGAGGGTAGGGAATCATATCCAACTCCTCTATAGAATAGAAAGTATTAAGGGGGGTAGAGCATTGAAGACAGGTTAGACTGCCCGCGGTGGGGTATGCATTGCAGATTTGGGGAGTCACGAAAGTGGGTGCTAGGATTTAATCCAGAGGTGACAATAGACAAAATGAGTTGAAACAGGAGGAGAGTTTTCATCTTGGAGGGCGAGAATCTTTCGATCGTTTGGACTGTTGTTTTTGCCAGGTTGGGAGCGTTGGACTGGATGGAGAGGGGCGTTTTGTAGGCGGGGTGCTTCTGGCGTCAACAGGTTGAGTGAGATCCTGTGTGATGATACCCAGGCGAGTCAGCAGATGTTCCCCTTCTTCAAAGGTAGAGAAACCATAGGATTTATTCTGGAAAGAGAAGTTTAAACGCAGGGGAAATGCCCATCTGTACTTGATATTTCTTTGTATAAGGGTCTGGAGCAGAGGTTTAAGGGCCCGCCGTTTCTGGATTGTGTAAGGTGACAGGTCAGCAAAGATCTGGATTGGTTGGCCCTGCAATAGAATTTGTTCTGCTGCCCTGGAAGCTTTCATGACTCCCTCCTTTACCTCATAAAAATGGGGCTTCACAATGATATCTCTGGGCAGACCATCTTTGCGGAGTGGTTGTAGGGCTCTGTGAGCTCTATCTAGTTCCATCCTGTGTTCCGAAATATCAGGTAACAGATCTTTAAGTAGGGATCTGACTGCTGCGGGGACATCTGTAACTGTTTCTGGGAGTCCGCGGATTCTAAAATTGGACCTTCTGGACGTATTCTCGAGATCATCAATTTTATATAGGGCCGATTCCAATTGATCCTGGAGGTCCTGGATTCTGGCGGTGTTCTGGTTAATTCTGCCATTTGCCTGGTCTGATTTTTTTTCAATTACATCAATCCTTGCTCCCAACTGTTGTAAATCAGCTTGTATGGTTGAGGTAATTTGGGTTGCTGTCTGGGCTAAGCCTGTGGAGAGCATAGCAGAAAAAGCAGTCATCAGGGCTGGTAAATCTATTGCAGTGTGAGGAGAAAATTGTGGCATTATAGAGCCTGTGTCAGGGGATGATAATAGGAAGTCTCTCATGGGGGTGCTGTGTAAGTCACTCAAGGCTCTTTCTGTGAGTGCCTCTGTGGGAGACTGAGTAATTGGGAACAGAACAATATTACTCACTGTCCCTGGGTCTAGTCTCTGCTCCATTAAAGGTGCTGGTCCTGGTCCTGTGTTCTGGTCAGCAATTGACTCCTCTTCTTCCCCCTGTGCAGTATGAGAGGATAGCGCGGTATCCATCCTGAGGTAACTGAGGAGGCTGTGAAGCGGCTCCCAGCTGACTGAAAAAAGTTTCTCCTCACTAAGAAAATTATGATATTTGTATACTCAAATGTTCCCCCTTATGTCCTGGACCAGTTGGTGATATTACCGGCCCGTTAGGGGTACTCTGTCGGCTGTGGCTGAGGGTTAACGGCCGGAATGGCACGGAGCTCTCGGGCTATGCAGCCATCCTAGAGAGCTTCGCGCATGCGCCTTTTCGAGGGGGTAGATTCAGGTGTATGCTGTGCAGTGTGCAGGAGGCACACTACACCCACTGTAACAGCGCTAGGTTAGGAAGCAAAGCAAAGCTGACACTGTCCCTGCCTATCCTGCTCTCTCCCTGAACACTACACTCACTGTAACAGCGCTATCTAAAGAAGTATAAAGCACAGCTGACACTGTCCCTGCCTATCCTTCTCTCTATGAACGCCGCACAACACTACACAAGGCCGCCGCACTGGCGGCCTTATATAGTGTGGGGCGTGTACTAAACCCCCCTGAGCTATAACTGGCCCCAGGCATCCTGCCTGTGGTCAATTATGGCTCTCCTCGCAGCCGGCGCTGTGATTGGCCAAGCATGCTGGGTCACAGTGCATGCTTGGCCAATCATCAGCCAGCAATGCACTGCGACTGGCGCAGTGCATTGTGGGGCGTTCGTATCACACGAATTTGATGCAAACTGCCCACAAAGTTCTGATTTTGACGAACGGCCGATGTTCGATTCGAACATGGGTTTGAATCAAACATCGTGCTCATCCCTAATGATGACTGTCTTTACTGTTCCATGGTATATCTAATGCCTTGGAAATTAGTTTGTACCCTTCTCCTGACTGATACCTTTTAACAATGAGATCCCTCTGATGCTTTGGAAGCTCTCTGTGGACCATGGCTTTTGCTGTAGGATGCAACTTAGAAAATGTCAGGAAAGACCTACTAGAACAGCTGAACTTTATTTGGGGTTAATCAGAAGCACTTTCAAATGATGGCAGGTGTGTACTGACTCCTATTTAACTTGAGTTTGAATGTAATTGCTCAATTCTGAACACAGATACATCCCCAGTTATAAGAGGTTGTGCACACTTATGCAACCACATTTTTTCTTACCCCCCCCCCCCCCCCCCCCTTAAAAGATTTCAGTTTGTTTTTCAATTGAGTTGTACAGTTTATAGGTCACATTAAGGCCTGATTAACACCTATGCATTTTTGCACTACAGAATGTGTTCCATAGAAACCATGTTAACCGCTTCCCGACCGCCTAACGCAGATATACTGCGGCAAAATGGCACGGGCAGGCAAAATCACGTACCTGTACGCGATCGTGCATGTGCCTGCCTGTGGGTCGCGCGCGCCGCCAGCGGCGCGCTCGCGACCCGGTCGGGAGCTCCGTGACCCCGGCCGCGGGACCAGCTGAAGAACGGGGAGAGGTATGTGTAAACAAACCTCTCCCCGCGCTTCCTACTCTGCCTGTCATTGATCGGCTGTTCCCTGTCATCGGGAAAGCCGATCAATGACGTCAGACGTCAGCCCCGCCCCCTAATGTAACAAAAAACACACACGTCACAGCCCATAACCCCTCCCCTCCCCCTAGTGGTTAACCCCTTCACTACAACTGTCATTTATACAGGAACCAATGCATTTAAATAGCATTGATTGCTGTATAAATGACAATGGTCCCAAAAATGTGTCAAAAATGTCCGATGTGTCCGCCATAATGTCGCAGTCACAATAAAAATCGCTGATCGCCGCCATTACTAGTAAAAAAATAAATATTAATAAAAATGTTATAAAACTATCCCCTATTTTGTAAACGCTATAACTTTTGCGCAAACCAATCAATAATCGCTAATTGCGATTTTTTTTACCAAAAATATGTAGAAGAATACGTATCGGCCTAAACTGAGGAAAAAAAATGTTTTTTTATATATTATTTGGGGATATTTATTATAGCAAAAAGCAAAAAAATATTGCATTGTTTTCAAAATTGTCGCTCTATTTTTGTTTATAGCGCAAAAAAATAAAAACCGCAGGGGCGATCAAATACCACCCTGTCATCGGGAAAGCCGATCAATGACGTCAGACGTCAGCCCCGCCCCCTAATGTAACAAAAAACACACACGTCACAGCCCATAACCCCTCCCCTCCCCCTAGTGGTTAACCCCTTCACTACAACTGTCATTTATACAGGAACCAATGCATTTAAATAGCATTGATTGCTGTATAAATGACAATGGTCCCAAAAATGTGTCAAAAATGTCCGATGTGTCCGCCATAATGTCGCAGTCACAATAAAAATCGCTGATCGCCGCCATTACTAGTAAAAAAAAAAATATTAATAAAAATGTTATAAAACTATCCCCTATTTTGTAAACGCTATAACTTTTGCGCAAACCAATCAATAATCGCTAATTGCGATTTTTTTTACCAAAAATATGTAGAAGAATACGTATCGGCCTAAACTGAGGAAAAAAAATGTTTTTTTATATATTATTTGGGGATATTTATTATAGCAAAAAGCAAAAAATATTGCATTGTTTTCAAAATTGTCGCTCTATTTTTGTTTTATAGCGCAAAAAAATAAAAACCGCAGGGGCGATCAAATACCACCAAAAGAAAGCTCTATTTGTGGGAAAAAAAGGACGCCAATTTTGTTTTGGAGCCACGTCGCACGACCGCGCAATTGTCAGTTAAAGCGACGCAGTGCCGAATCGCAAAAAGGGGCCTGGTCCTTTGGCTGCAAATTGGTCCGGGGCTGAAGTGGTTAAATAGACTGTAGTGCAAATCTGCAAAATGCAAAAAGCACTAAATATGCATAGGTGTGAATCAGGCCTAAAGGTGGAAACAGTTCTAAAATGATTTATCTTTGTCTCATTCTTTTTACATCAAAGAAACCTGACGATTTAACAGGGGTCTGTAGACTTTTTATATCCACTGTGTATATATATATATATATATATATATACACACAGGTGATATAGTGCATCTTGAAATAAATCATTTTAAGTGTTTATAGTGTATCAAACTCTGTTCATATAACCATGTGTTAGGTGAAAACTCAACAGTATTTACAGGTGTGGAGAAACATCAAATGTCCAATTGGTTGAACCACTATTATTATATCTATAAAGTCCCAGAGGTAGTCCTTAGTGTATGCAAATTTTTTTAATCCAAGTGATATTTTTTATTTTCTCTCTTATAATACTGTATCTCCCATTAAAATCCAATACAATATTATCAGTATCCACCAGGCATTTCAAATGTGAAGGTGGCAGCTCACCTCAGAGCTTGATCTATATTCTCATATAGATTAAGCACGTTTGTTAGCATGTCTCCTCCGTACTGGTATTGCTAAAGGTCTGCCCGTGTGTGTCCTCTCCAATCACTTATCTCCAATTCACTACTACATTAGATCAAATATAGACAAAGAGATATTTAACATTGAGGATAATAAGCAAGCTCCGATACAGTATAAAACCTCCGGTCCAGCCGTGACTCAGGGGTTCGCTCCTCCCTACGCATTGCGTCACAACACACGTGACTTCATCAGGGAGTCATCGGGGGTTATAAATTGTAGTTCAGCATATTCCCCTGGGAATTGTTTATTTTATTTTTTTAACAAGAAAGGGAATTGTTTATTTGCTTGAAGATACACATATTCATCTAGTTGTAATATTTAGGCACAGTTTATTTTGTTTGGAATTCCACACTGTAAGCAAAGCACCACATTATCTATTATTATGATCCTGTGCATACATGTGGAGACACATTGGGGGTTACTTACGAAAGGCAAATCCACTTTGCACTGCAAGAGCACTTGAAAGTGCAGTCGCTCTAAATCTAAGGGGTAGATCTGAAATGAGGCATAGGGTTTACTCCATTTTATCTCTGCCCTGAGAAATGCCATGCAGCAATCGCTGGAGTGCATGTAGACAGGAAGTGACTGCAAAGAGGATGGAGGGGATCAGCAGCACTGAGATGCAACAAGGGATTAAAAAAAAAGATGAAAACAGAATTTTATTTAACCACCTTCTGCCCATAGGACATCATATTACGTCCTGTACTTTCAGTGATGATACTGGGTTAATGCCTGCAGCTACAGGCATCATCATTCTGGTATCTTTTTTTTTTTTTTTCTGCCAGCAATGCTCTTTAACCGCTTCTGGACCGCCCACCGCATATATACTGCGGCTGGACAACCCGGCTGCGCAAAATCACGTACCTGTACGTGATTTTGTGCACGCAGTGTAGGGGGCACGCGCATTCCCCCGGAGCGCTGCTCCCGCTGTGATTGGACACAGCAGGAGCCAATCAGCAGGGCCGGCAGCCGCGATGGCCGATGCGACCCGTCGATCGTTCTGTGGAGAGATGGAGAAGCGGTGTGCCTACCTATGTAAACAAGGCAAACCGCTGGTCTGTCAGGGAGCAAAAGAGAGATCTTGTGTTTCAGCTAAGCTGAAACACACTCTTTCTCTTACTCCAGTGCATTCGTCTCCCACACAGTTAAAAAGCACCTTCCAGGTACTGAACCCTTTGATCACCCCTGCTGTTAACCCCTTCCCTGCCAGTGTCATTTATACTGTGACAGTGCATTTTTTTAGCACTGATCACAGTATTGGTGTCACTGGTCCCCAAAAAGTGTCACTTAGGGTCAAATTTGTCCGCAGCAATGTCGCGGTCCCGCTTAAAATCGCTGATCGTCACTATTACTAGTAAAATCAATAAAAAAAAAAAAAAGTCCCTAAATATATTCCATAGTCTTTTCAGTTTAGTTTAGTTCAATATACGCTTATTGGGATTTTTTTTTTACCAACGTTATGAAGCAAAATACATATTGGCCTAAATTGATAAAGAAATTTGACTTTTACATTTTTTTTATTGGGAATGTTTTATAGCAGAAAGTAAAAAATATTGTCTTTAATTCCAAATTGTCAGTCTTTTTTTGTTTATAGCGCAAAAAATAAAAACCGCAGAGTTGATAAAATACCACCAAAAGAAAGCTCTATTGTGGGAAAAAAAAGGACATCCATTTTATTTGGGTACAGGGTTGCATGACCGCGCAATTGTCAGTTAAAGCAACGCAGTGCCATATCGCAAAAAATGGCCTGGTCAGGAAGTGGGTAAAACCTTCCGGAGCTGAAGTGGTTAATCTAAAAGCAATCTTAGCAGCTAAATAGCTGCTGGATTGTTTTCTGGGCTGAAAACAGCCCAGAAAACCGAAGCTGGTGGTTCTGACAGCTTACCATAGAGATGAACACAGACTAAAACATTCCTGATCTTCTCTATGGTCCTAGGCCAGCCATTGACAGTTTAAATCCTGCTGAATGGGCTGAGAATCGAGCCATGTATGGGCAGGCTGAATGTACCCAAGTTGATCGATCAATCAACGTGGGTACAACCGGCCTCCTGGATTTTGCATATGAATATTGCTAGGGAAAATACAATGTCTCGGCAGGAGGGATTCCCCCATCAACATGGTCTGTGGTTGCAGGAAACAAATTTGCTCCGTGTATGGCCTGCCTAAGAAACCAGATGCGACTTTGTCACTCCTAGTTTCACCAGGATGTAAACAAGCCATTACTGGCTTGTGAAAGCATCTGATCAAACCGATCTCAATTTTATCAGATGCTTTTAAGGGCAGAGGCGAGATCTGGGGTCTAATAGACCCCAGATGTTTCGATAAATAGGACCTGTTACTGCCCATGCTATCACAAGGAATGTTGTTTATCTCTTGTTATAGCAATAAAAGTGTTAAAAAAAATTAAGGAGACAGTGTAAATAATAAATAATAAAATGTAAAAAATGTATAGCCCCCCCCCCCCCCGTGCTTTCGCACAAAGGGAAAATCATACGTAAGTCCCACACGCATATGTAAACGGTGTTTGCACCACAGAGAGGTATCACCATGAACGTCAGAGTGAGAGCAATAATTCTAGCACTAGATCTCCTGTGTAACTCCAAACTGGTAACCTGTAAAATCTTTTAAAGCAGCGCTTATGGAGATTTTTAGGTACCGTATTTTGGAGCTGTTCTACGGGCATATGCAGGTTTAAAGCATGACATGTTAAATATCTGGTTACCCGGCGTAACATATTCTTTTATATTTTACAAAAAAAATGGGTATTATATTGTGTTTGTGTATACTAAAATTAATATAAAGTGTATTTTTTTCCAAAAAACTTGTGTTTACAAAAAGCTGTGCAAATACTATGTGACATAAAAAAATCTCTAAACCCACCATTTTATTCTCTAGGGGCGTCTGCTTAAAAAATATATAATATTTGGGGTTTCTAAGTTTTAAGGGCAGAGGCGAGATCTGGGGTCTTATAGACCCCAGATGTCTCGATAAATAGGACCTGTTACTGCCCATGCTATCACAAGGAATGTTGTTCATCTCTTGTTATAGCAATAAAAGTGTTACAAAAAAATTAAGGAGACAGTGTAAATAATAAATAATAAAATGTAAAAAATGTATAGCCCCCCCCCCCCGTGCTTTCGCACAAAGGGAAAATCATACGTAAGTCCCACACGCATATGTAAACGGTGTTTGCACCACAGAGAGGTATCACCATGAACGTCAGAGTGAGAGCAATAATTCTAGCACTAGATCTCCTGTGTAACTCCAAACTGGTAACCTGTAAAATCTTTTAAAGCAGCGCTTATGGAGATTTTTAGGTACCGTATTTTGGAGCTGTTCTACGGGCATATGCAGGTTTAAAGCATGACATGTTAAATATCTGGTTACCCGGCGTAACATATTCTTTTATATTTTACAAAAAAAATGGGTATTATATTGTGTTTGTGTATACTAAAATTAATATAAAGTGTATTTTTTCCAATAAATAAAGTAATACATTTTTTTTTTTTAAGAGACAGTGTAAATAATAAATTAAATTTTTTTTAAAGCTTGCAAAGGCGAATTCATATGTAAGTCCCACACGCATGTGTAAACGGTGTTCGTACCACATATGTGAGGTATCACCGTGAATGTCAGAGTGAGCGTAATAATTCTAGCCCCAGATCTCCTTGTAACCTGTAAAAGCTTTTAAAGCGTTGCCTATGAAGATTTATAGGTACCGTTGTTTGGAGCTGTTCTACAGGCGTTCTCAGCGTAACATATTCTTTTATATTTTACAAAAAAATGGATATTATATTGTGTTTGTGTGCACTAAAATTTGAATAAAGTGTATTTTTTTTCCCCAAAAAACTGTGCTTAAAAAAGCTGCGCAAATACTCAATAACATAAAAAAAAATCACAAAACTGACCATTTTATTCTCTAGGGCCTCTGCTTAAAAAATATATATAATATTTGGGGTTTCTACGTTTTAAGGGCAGAGGCGAGCTCTGGGGTCTAATATACCCTGGATTCCTTGATAAATAGGACCTGTCACTGCCCATGCTATCACAAGGGATGTTGTTCATCCCTTGTGATAGCAATAAAAGTATTAAAAAAAATTAAAGAGACAGTGTAAATAATAAATAACAATACAAAAAAATCTTTTAAAGCACCCCTCTCCCGTGCTTGTATTTTTTCCAAAAAACCTGTGCTTAAAAAAGCTGCACAAATACTCAATAACATAAAAAAATCGCAAAACCCACCATTTTTTTCTCTAGGGGCCTCTGCTTAAAAAAATATATAATATTTGGGGTTTCTACTTTTTAAGAGCAGAGGAGAGCTCTGGGGTCTAATAGACCCTAGATGTCTCAATCAATAGGACCTGTCACTGCCCATGCTATCACAAGGGATGCTGTTCATCCCTTGTGATAGCAATGAAAGTATTAAAAAAAAATTTAAGAGACAGTGTAAATAATAATACATAAAAAAATGTAAAGCCTGTGCTATTATTTTTTCCAAAAAAAACTGTGCTTAAAAAAGCTTTGCAAATACTATGTGACATATAAAAAAATCACAAAACCCACCATTTTATTCTCTAGGGCCTCTGCTTAAAAAAATGTATAATATTTGGGGTTTCTAAATAATTTTCTAGCAAAAAAAATATAATTTTTAAATGTAGGAGAATTGGCCTGGTAGGGAAGTAGTGAAACAATGTGACAATTTTCAACGATACACAGTGCGGTGTGTAAATGTCATCCAGTTAGGGTTTACAGCTACATTTTTGGATAATGAAACAAACTTTCATAATTTCTAAAAAATAATCAGCATGGACTGGAGACTGTAAACGGATGCAAAGGGACAACAGTAATACAATTGCAGAAAAGCAGTAACTGATCTGATGAGATGTGGATCCAGCAATGGGCCTATAAATCCCGAGATGAGGACTAATGCTGGCTCTTCTCAGGACAAACATTGCCTATTTTGCCGTATCAAGGAAAGAGTTTATCAGCTAAGTGATTCATCTTTGGGACGGCAGCAGAGGAGACGTTAGAGGCTGTAATGAGCCCCGGTGGAAGATTTGGGAAGAATGGCCTCAGACGTCTTTGTAGCACTGGGCTTTTGTCCTGTCCGGACTCCCACCTCCCCTGGAGCTGCTGTGATCACATTAAATGCTTTTTTCCAGCAGGACATTACGAGTCCTATTATCAAAGCGTTTCTTCATTAAATGTCGGCTCCCTCCCAGCCTGCTGAAATGTATTTAGCCTATGACTCGCCATGTGTAAGATCATTTATGATCTCTTAATCTGAAGAGGGAAATCCTCTTAGTTATTTAGCTAAAGGCTTGCCTGAATAGGCCACTGGAGGCTCCCATGAAGCCGCCTGTTTATTTTTTCTATAGTTCCCACGCCGAGGGGTCTGATCTCCAGCACTAGATTAGCTCTCTGCCACTAACAAGCTTGTCCTTTCAGGTGGGATCATCGCAGTGCCTTTTCCTATACCGTTCCCCCCGGCCTTTCATGACCAACAAAGAGGAAATCCCATCAGAGATGGCTGCTGTGAGGAGGATTGTGTGCTGTGTGCCCCGTGTCTCTGCGGGAACACAAATTACTCCATGTCTGGACAACCTGCTGCAACAAGTGCCCCGTCTGACAGAAAACAGTGCAGGAGTAAGGCCATGGCCTGTAAAGCTGATAACAGAGGTCACAGGAGTCAGGCCATTGATATGACCAGCCACCGAAGCCAGGCCACTGACAAACTGATACAAGTAGCCACGCATTGGTAAATTGATACATGAGGCCAAAGGAGCAAGGCCACTGATACCACAGGCCACAGGAGCCAAGCCACTGACAAACTGATACAAGTAGCCATGCATTGGTAAATTGATACATGAGGCCAAAGGAGCAAGGCCACTGATACCGTAGGCCACAGGAGCCAGGCCACTGACAAACTGATACAAGGGGCCACAAATGCCAATCACTGATGAATTGATACAAGAGGCAAAATGACCAAGGCCACTGATACCACAGACCAGTGCAAGAGTAAGGCCATGGCCTGTAAAGCTGATAACAGAGGTCACAGGAGCCAGGCCATTGATACGACCAGCCACCGAAGCCAGGCCACTGACAAACTGATACAAGTAGCCATGCATTGGTAAATTGATACATGAGGCCAAAGGAGCAAGGCCACTGATACCACAGGCCACAGGAGCCAAGCCACTGACAAACTGCTAGAAGTAGCCATGCACACGTAAAATGATACATGAGGGCAAAGGAGCAAGGCCACTGATACCACAGGAGCCAGGCCACTGACAAACTAATACAAGGCACCACAAGTGCCAAGCACTGACACCAGAAGTCCTAGATGTCAGGTCACTGACAAACTGATAAGAACAGAAAAAGTATTTCTCTTACATTCATGCAGGCGGTATTGATATAAAATATAATACAATGATATTCCCGTGCTACCAAATGTGTGCGTTTTTTAACAATATGCTGCAACACTGAAGGAAATATCAGAGCCCAGAAAATATATAAAGTGAAGGTAGTGCTGCGCTATGAACCTAAATACTGTGCGTAATAAAGTGCAAAGGTGCTCAATGAAAGATATGGTTGAAAGAGGCAATGTTCCAAGGTCAATATATATCCAGTCCTAGGCAGTATAAAAACGCATTGCATGCCCTGCGATTTCTTTGAATAAAACAATAAAAGTGTATCAATAAGACAATAAAAGTATATCAAAACACTCAAATGATTCTTCGTAGAACAGTGATAGGAAATATATCCATATGGTGTGCACATGAAGTGAAAAAACGGTGCTCAAAAAGAAGGTGCACTACTATTGCAATAAATCCTGAAGGAATAGGTAAAATCCTAAACGGCATAAAAAAGCATACAAAAAAGTTTCCTCCATATAGGTATATGCTGCAAATATTCTTATAGGTGAAGGCAAAAAAGATAAGTAGTGTCCATATAAGGTGCAAGGTAGGTAAGTGGCTGTATATTAGCAGTGTCAGCATAAAATGACAAAGTGTCAGCATAAAATTACAAAGTGCTGGTGACAATCCTCTAGCATAAAGTGCTGATGATAGGTGACTTCCTGGTTCCTGTGCAGAGTAATGTGTAGATGTACCCTTACCTTACCGCTGTAAGGTAACAGCATGTGGGTATATCTCAATGTATTTTTTGACAGCCTCCCAGTATGGCGTATCCATCTCCACTGGTGTGTGTCTCTAGTCTGGAATCAGAGTCCCCCTATTGTCCCTGGTGTGTCCGCATCCAATGAACCTCGCAATAGGGCATGGGGGGATGTAAAGAGGGATGCACAATAGTGTAGTATTTCCAAATGTTTATTGACAAAACAGTAAAAGTAAAATCAAGGTACTCACAATAAGTATCAAACAGGCATTTAACAAACAAACGAGCTCGCCCTCGTCACTTCCGGTGCCTCGTGTTCCCGCACGTGTTCGTCACTGTCACATGACTTCATCAGGGTATTGATGTAAAGTGGTAGTACTTTCGAATGGTGAGTAGTAGAGGATGATCATGCATGTGTCCCGCTTCCTAAACTGACCAGGGGTGGTCCGAAGAAGGCCGAGTGAAAGAAAAGGGTGGAAGGCGCGTGATCTAACTCTTGAATCTAAATAATACAGTTTATTCTTAAACAAAGTAGATGAGTACAAAAAAGTTACTACGTATTCATAAAACTAGGTTACAAAATATACATTAAAAATTTATAATTAAACATGCAAAATTGCAAACATGCAAACATACAAGGGCAATTGCTCAAAGGTAGGCTAAGGTAGGTACCATCAAACACAGCCACTGTGCCATCAAACGCAGCCACTGTGCCCATCAAACGAAGCCACTGTGCTATCAAACGCAGCCACTGTGCCAATTGATTGCCGCCACTGTGCCCATCAAACGAAGCCACCATGCTATCAAACGCAGCTACTGTGCCATCAAACGCAGCCACTGTGCCATCAAACGCAGACACTGTGCCCATCAAACACATTCATCGTGACACCTATTAGAGCCTATGGCTTTAATCTGGTGCTTCAAAAACAACCCGATAGAACACCTTTGGGAGGAATTAGAGCAGTGGCGGCTAATGCAAACAAAGTAAAAAATATTCTGAAAAACCCCCATCAATTGCAGCCTCACTGTACCATCAATTACAGCCACTGTGCCATCAAACGCAGCCACTGTGCCCATCAATTGCCGCCACTGTACCATCAAATACAGCCACTGTGCCCATCAATTGCCACCACTGTGCCATCAAACGCAGCCACTGTACCATCAAACGCAGCCACTGTGCCATCAAACGCAGCCACTGTACCATCAAACGCAGCCACTGTGCCATCATCAAATGAAGCCACTGTGCCCATCAATTGCAGCCACTGTACCATCAAACACAGCCACTGTGCTATCAAACGCAGCCACTGTACCATCAAACGCAGCCACTGTGCCATCATCAAATGAAGCCACTGTGCCCATCAATTGCAGCCACTGTACCATCAAACACAGCCACTGTGCCATCAAACACAGCCACTGTGCCCATCAAACGAAGCCACTGTGCTATCAAACGCAGCCACTGTGCCCATAGATTGCCGCCACTGTGCCCATCAAACGAAGCCACCATGCTATCAAACGCAGCTACTGTGCCATCAAACGCAGCCACTGTGCCATCAAACGCAGCCACTGTGCCCATCAAACGCATCCACCGTGACACCTATTAGAGCCTATGGCTTTAATCAGGTGCTTTAAAAACACCCTCCCCCCGCTACTGTAAATCAGGCGCCCGGTGCCCGAAAAAGGGCCAGGTGCCTGAATAGGGGGTGGCAGCGGCGGCCATAGATAGATTCATGTAATGCATGAATCTATCTATTGGTGATAGAGGGGGTGGCAGGAGAGAGGGGGTGGCTCCCGTGCGCCCTTATGGATGCACCGCCACTGAATTAGAGCAGAGACTGCGAGCCAGGCCCTCTTGTCCACATCAGTGCCTGACCGCACAAATGCGTTGAAGAGTTGAAGCTGTTATAGCTGCAAAGGGTGGGCCAATGCAATATTGAACCCTACGGACTAAGATTGGGATGCCATTAAAGTTCATGTGTGTGTAAAGGCAGGCGTTCCTGTACTTTTGGTAATAAAGTGTATAAAGAAGTTGGGTGGGGGGGGGGGGGTTGGTATATGAGCAGAATCACATAAAAAGGTTTATGTGTTATACATATGATGTATGTAATAATACAGAATTACAGTCAGGAAGTCAGCTGTGCTTAGGAAAATATACTCCCCTCAGGAATTAGAGACTTTCAGAAAAATATTGTTTGGAAAAACTGAGGAAACCTTTATGGGCCTTCTGTATGTGTGAATGTGACCCAAGATGGAGTACAGCAGCCATTTTGGCACAGCAGGTGGAACCATCTGCTTCCCAGCAGTCAGGGTTCCCCCACAAAGCTCCCGAGTGCTGATCTCTGGGTTCCGATGGTCCTCCAGTCTAATCACCGGTAATCCAATCTGCATGGTACACGCCATCTGACATAATGATGCAATTGTGAATAAATTACAGACAGACTGTCATGTCACAACAATGTATCAATGCTGAGCTGTGTTTGGAATTCATCGTTAGGACTCAGACCCCGGAGAAGCCGTCTGAACCGCAGCTCCTGACATGTTTTGGTGTCCCCTTGGAGAGACTGACACTTCCACTTCCTGGACGTGATGCTCGGATATGGAATAACTAAAGACATTAAACTCCTAATTGGCTGTGATGTGGGCGAGGGACTCAGTTATGGCCGCTACAAGCCCCCAACCTGCTCCCCTTCTGGATGTTGTGTCTGCGATAACGGGCCAGAGACAAGTACACCAATTACTTCCAATAAAACTAATTAAATATGTAATTAACGAGGGCAGCCAAACCCTTCCAATTAGTGTCATTATATATATATCGGGGGATTGTCCGGACAAGGTCGGAGGAGGATCGGATTGCAGCACAAACACGTGTCACTAATAAGACTTTATATGGAGGATTTCTCTGGAATATCACTTCTCTTCTGTATCGGGAGGAGCAGAAATATCTCCACACAATGCAAAGGATTTTTAGGAATCGTGGTGGATTTTCCTTTGTTGTCTTATAACTAACATTTATTGGGCAGCTGTGTTACCTACGCAGCAGTAAGAATGAATATTCAATAGAGAACCAGAACAGAGGGTTGATTTTCTAAAACTGGAGAGTGCAAAAGCTGGTACAACCAATCTGCTTCCATTTTTTTTTTTTTGTCAATCAATTGAACAAGCTGAAGTTAGAAGCTGATTGGCTACCATGTACAGCTGCACCAGATTCTGTACTCTCCAGTTTTAGTAAATCAACCCCACTATCTATAGCCATCAAATCAAGAACAGAGGACTGTTTATTACAAAAGAGTGTAATTGAGAGCCGTCATTTCCCTAAAACTTCGGGGAAAATTGGAAAAAAAATTTGGCGAATTTCAGGGAAATTAAAGCATTTACTTATTTACTTATCTGTAGCAAAAACTCTTCTGTTTATGATTTGATGGCTAGAGATATTAAATATTCAGCATATGAAAAGTGTACCACTCAAAATCACCACTAACCCACAATACAAACATTCATAAGGTGACATAGGAAAAAAAAATTATATATAATTCTGGGACATGTGTGTGTCCCAGAAAACAACGGGGCCATTCACAAAGCGCTGCGCGACTCGTGCATGCGCAGTAGGAAACGTGCAGTGAAGCCGCAAAGGCTCCACTGCCTGTTTCCCTTCGTTAAGATGGCGGCGCCAGCTGCCAATCCGATGGACGGATCGGCCTCGGGGGGGGGGGGGGGGGGGGTGACATTGCGGGCTCGCTGGACAGGTAAGTGTCCTTATTAAAAGTCAGCAGCTACAGTGTTTGTAGCTGCTGACTTTAGAAAAAAAATAAAACGTGGCCAGAAAGCCCCTTTAAAGTGGAGGTCTGCCCACCACTGCTAAAATTAAAAGCCAGGAGCTACACATACTGCAGCTGCTGGCTTTTAATAATTGTCCTGGAGTCCGGTGATATCGGCACCGCAGCAGCCGTCGGGTGCTGCCACCGCCATTGTGGGTAAGGGAACCCGGCAGTGTAGCCTTACGGCTTCACACTGGGAACCCTACTGCACATGCGCGAGGCCCCTCTCCTCTCTCCTACTGGCCCGGTGACAGGCGGAAGAGGAGGGAGCGGCCTTGGCTCCTGGAAGTGGGAACAGGATACCTGTCAAAGACGGTTATCCTGTCCCCCCGAAAGGTGCCAAATTTGACACCAGGGGGGGGGGGGGAGGAGACAAATGAGTGGAAGTTCCACTTTTGGGAGGAACTGCGCTTTAAGGTTTCTTGGCTGTCTCTTGGCAACTCGAAGTTTCAGCTCCCTCCATACATTTTTAAATAGGATTAAGGTCTGGACACTGGCTAGGCCACTCCATGACCTTAATGTGCTTCTTCATGAGCCACTCCTTTGTTGCCTTGTCGGTATGTTTTGGGTCATTATCATGTTGAAAGACCCATCCATGACCCATCTTCAGTGTTCTGGCTGAGGGAAGAAGGTTCTCATTGAAGATTTTACAATACATGGCCATTGGCCCCTCAATGTGGCTATAGTCGGTCTGTATCTTTATCCGAGAAACAAAGCATAATGTTTCCACCTCTGTGCTTGACTGTAGGGATGGTGTTTTTAGGGTTATAGTCAGCATTTTTCTTACTCCAAACACAGTGAGTCCCCCTCCTCAAGAAGGCACATGGACAGTCATGCCAATGAACATCTAAATGATTCAGAGAAGGATTGGGAGAAGGTTCTGTGGTCAGATGAGACCAAAATTGAGCTCTTTGGCATTAACTCGACTCACCGTGGTTAGAGGAAGAAAAATGCTGACTATGACCCTAACAACACCATCCCTACAGACAAGCACGGAGCTGGAAACATTCTGCTTTGGGGCTGACTTCGGTAAAGGCCGACTTTGCCGCATTGAGGGGCCAATGGATGAGGCCATGTAGTGTAAAATCTTGTCACTGGTATGATTATTTAGCATTTCCATGCCAACAGATGATCACATTGGGGTTCTTATTAGTTACTTGCTCAGTCCTCATTTCTTACATGATTAATATACTGTATTTCCCTTGAAATTTATTTTACTTGAAATTTTGGTGAAAATTGGGAGATTTTTTTCACTTACCGGTAGTAAAAACTCTTCTGTTTGTGAATTGATCGTTACAGATTGTTATGGTTTTTCCACACATACAGTATGCTCTTACCACTCTGCTTCTTCATAAAATATCAATTTAAAACAAATCTAGAAATGTCATCACAATACAACATTTTTGTAAGATATATTGAAGTCAAAGGGTGAAATCAAGTATTTTTGTGCTTTATAAGGGTACAATTGACTTATAATTCCCCTACGCTGGATCTGTTCTTATGTCAAAAAACGTCATTAGCCTTCCCAGAAATTAAAGTCCCAGCATGCCCCGGGACTTGAGTTCATAAGGGGGCGGGGTCACTGTGTGACATCACCTGGTGACCACGCCCCATGCCTATATAAGTCATTGCGCACATCGCACACGGGATTACAGCGGGAGAGAGCGTCGTGTCAACATCGGAAGAAGAGAGAAGAGGGAAGAAGGTCGGAGAAGACTGGGCCAATGCTAGTAAAAGAGCTGGAAGAAGATAACGGAGGAGCCGGCAGAAGAACCGGAGAGCAGGAGAAGAACCAGAGACCGGGAGAAGAGGCCGGAGAGCGGGAGAAGAACCAGAGAGTGGGATAAGAGGCCGGAGAGTGCAAAGGAGTTGGAAGAGACCCCCAAAGTCAGAAGAGACCCTGTAGCTGCCTAATAAATTACTTTAAAAACCTGTCTAGTGTGTTTTTTTATTGACACTTTTTTTCCCCCAGGTGAATGGGTAGGGGTACGATGTACCCCATACTCATTCACATAGGGTGGGGGGCCGGGATCTGGGGGCCCCCTTATTAAAAGGGGCTCCCGGATTCCGATAAGCCCCCCGCCCGCAGACCCCGACAACCAACGGCCAGGGTTGTCGGCAAGAGGCCCTTGTCCTCACCAACTTGAGGACAAGGTGCTTCGGGGTGGGGGGGGCGCAGGGCGCCCCCCTTCCCCGAAACACCCCACCCCCCCATGTTGAGGGCATGCGGCCTGGTACGGTTCAAGGGGGGGGGGGGCGCTCGCTCGTCCCTACCCCCTTTCCTGACCGACCGGGCTGCGTGCTTGGATAAGGGTCTGCGTTTTTTTCTTCGGCGTAGGGGATCGCCTTAAAATACATACCAGACCTAAGGGCCTGGTATGCTCTTGGAGGGGAACCCATGCCGTTTTTTTTTTATTTAAAATTTGGCGTAGAGTTCCACCTCGAGAGCTGATTATTCTGTGATTGGCCACGGCCAAAGTCGTGTTGTAAGTCGCCCTAAGTCGCGCTGTGATTCATACTCAAGTCGTGTCCAAGTTGCCTCCCAAAGTCGCGCTGGAAGTCGTGTTGCCCCTGTGTGAATGGACTCTAATGCCGTGTACACACTATCAGACTATCCGGCGGACTTAGTCCCGCGGACAATCCGCCAGACTTTCCAGCGGAGGTCCGCCGGACTTTTCGAACGAGCAGACTTGCCCACACACGACCGGACTTCTCTGGCGGACTAGGTCCTGCGGACAATCCGCTGGAATTTTAGCGGAGGTCCGCTGGACTTTTAAAATGAACGGACTTGCCCACACGGAGTAAAAAAGAAAGTAAAAGAAGAATAGAATGAAGATAGAAGTGGAGTACAAGTGGAGTAGAAGGATAGCCGAAGAGGAGTAGAAGGAAAGTAGAAGTGGAGTAGAAGAGAAGTAGATGGGGCGTAGGAGAGCACAGCGAAGTAAAGGAGTAGATGGGGAGTAGAAAGAAAGTAAAGGGGTGCAGAAAATTAATAGATTGGGAATAGAAGTGGGGCAGGACCCAGGTCCCCAAACACTTTTTAAGACAATAACTTGCATATAAGCCTTTAAAATTAGCACTTTTGATTTCTCCCATAGACTTTTTTGTTCCGCGGCTTTCGAATTTGCAGCGAACACCCCAAATAGTTTGCTATTCAGCGAACAGGCGAACACCCGATGTTCGAGTCAAACTTCCGTTCGACTCGAACATCGGGCTCATCCCTATGTATGAGCGGAGTTCATTCTAAAATTCTCTCCTGCGCCAAGCAACAACCGAATCAGCTCCACCCACCAGTCCTTAAATACCCCTGAATAAACAAGGGAGATTGACAGGACATGCTGCCCAGCAACCATTTGGGCAGGAATACCAGTTAAAGGGCCCTACACCCACACAGTGAGTGGTACATCAAATGAAACATGGCACACAGTACACAGCACCAGCACATGGAACACATTGCACGGCACACAGTACACAGTATGCAGCACCAGTACATCAAACTCATAAAACGACACAACACACGGCAAACACGAGCACACACACCAGTACATAGACATCAATGCAGAGCTGTAGGACAGACAAATGGAATTTGTATGACACTCAATCCTCTCTAGTCCTCTCCAGGGGGAGATTAGTTTGCGGTGGGATATACATAGACTCACACCTCTCAACACACAAATTGTGCTTGTCTTAATCAATCGCCAGCGGGCAGACTTAACTCCTCACACTCTAGGCCAGCCTTTCTCAACCTTTTCAACACAGAGGAACCCTGGAAATTATTCTCCGGTCTTGGGGAACCCCTGCTAAAAATTTAAAATCTACAACTCATCATACATTAGTGTGATGGTCAATGAGAAGAATGCTTCTTACACTTGTGGTTATTGGGAAGAATTACCCCTTACAGATAAATAAAAAGATCAATGGTATCCTTGAGAACTTACCTGAGAGGCAGAAATTGATCATAGCACAGGGAACCCCTAGCAACCTCTAGAGGAACCCAAGGGTTCCACAGATCCCTGGTTGAGAAACCCTGCTCTAGGTCTTAGTCAGAGCACTGATAAGTGCATAGCAGTGAGAGGCCTTTGAGTAGCTAACCTAACTGATGTCATTGACTGAGCAAAGTCAGCCAAGGGACCCATGATGGCATGACGACAGACATAGCTAACCCAGAACAGCCTTTTCAGAGGCACTGGAGAGTCAGAGTGTCACCCAAAGATCCAGGACAACCCTCTGAGGGTTCTGGGAACCAGGAGACAGATCATGACCCTTATATTTACATTATACTCCACTAAGATAAATTATTGAATCTGATTGAGGATGTTCAGCCACAAGAGGGCAACACAGGGAATTTTTTTTTTCAGTTTACCAAATTATAAAGAAATTAAACAAAATTACTCTCATAATGCAACCCAAGGGCACTGGTGTAGAACATGACTGGTAAGTGGAGGGCTGGATTGAGATGAGAGAGGGGGGGCACCTACTTTGCACCCTCTAGTGTGCAACTAGTGTAGGAAAATGTATTTTGTGACTCATGGTGTTTGTATGAGTTTGTTGATTGGGTCAGGGTTCAGATTCAGGTCAGGCTGGAAGGCTCTGCAGACCAGTCCTCTATCGCACCACCCCCCCCCCCCCCCCCCCCTCCAGTTCTGGAGGTCCCTGGAGACTTCTATAAGCTAGTGGGCAGAGGTAAAGAGGCTGGGTCTAATTGTTGATGAGAGTATGGGACAATCCCCAGGCAGGAGGCCTGGCAGTCCAAACAAAAGAACTCGCTGCTCCAGGTAAGACAGGAAGCCTAATGATATCACAGGTGCCGCCTCGGCTCGCCTCCGCATACGATCAACACTGAAGAAACGGCTGCACTCCAAGATCCATCAAAATTCTTATTTAATAAACGAACATCCCAAGTGTTACAGACAGTTCAAATAGTAGACACGTTTCACACACTAACAGGTGCGCTTATTCATTACCAATGAATGAATGAAGGAGGCCTGGCAGGGTGGCTGAACCAGTCCATAAATATGGTGGAGCCCAAGCAGCAGGGATTCAGGTGAAAAATAGAGTGCTGAGGTTGCTGTCATGTGGCCTTGAGCTGAGGAAAAGAATGGAGAGGAAGCCTAAGAGAGAAATCTCCATTACCTTTGGGCATCCATGGGAAGATCTGATCAGTTGGAGGCCTGAACAGGAGTCTTGCCCAGTGCAAGAGGGGAGCAAGAGACAGTGTGAATACCTCAGCACACCCAGGGGCATACAAGGGTAAAGACTGCCAGATGTAGCATACTTTCCAAGGACAGCGTTGTGCTAAATTCTAATCCCTTGTCCTGGGGAGTTCTTCAGAGCAGCCAGGTGGGCTGGTAGTCAAGCAGCCAGGTGGGCCAGTTTGATATTCCTGCATACAGTTTGCAACTTTGTGATATTTCACTAAAGGGGACTGAAAGATCCTGGTCCGTAAAGGATCTTGTCACTGATTCATAGAGACTGCATTTATTTTGGATGGAGTACAGTCCAGTTTTTTTTTTTTTTTTTTGTACATAGAGAAGGAAGTTTGTCTTCGTCTGTTGTTCTTCAAGTCAAGTTGGACATCCCATAATCCCTATAACCTATCCAAATTGGGCATCCCATAATCCCTATAACCTATCCAAGCTGTTTTCCCCAATAAAACAACAAAAACAAGCCCATGGGCTGTTTTTTTGTGTCTGGATGCAAGTTGAAAATGCATGTTGCCTGGCTGTGCAGGGATAGGAGGAACCAGTAACCAGTGGCTCCTGTGGGGGTAAAACACAAGTAAAAAAGGCGCATAGTCACAATACCTCGTTGGTATGCAAGAGGTTCCTAATAGTCCAGAGAAAAAGGAGGAGGAGGGAGGGTTTTTTTTTTTTTTAATCAGCTGGGTGTGTATGTACGGTATAGACAGTGGGGCATATGGAGTCGTCAGGGCTGCCACCAAAGAGGCCTGAAGCCAGGTCCAATAAGAGCTAGAGGAAAAAACACAAGGAGAGGGGCGCCTCTGAGTATATATCACATAAACATTTATTAAGAAAACAATATCCACTCACATCTTAGAAAGTAGTGTTGCATTCTGACATCTCTCTGTAGACGGAGGGCCGTTGGGACTACAAGTCACAGGAGGTTCACCCAAAAGCTGTCGTCCTTCTCAAGTCCTGGAGGAGATGAATAAGGCAGGTGGAGGTAGCAAGTGGGGTTGTTTCCTCTCTTTAGTCCTCCGGAAGGGTGGTCAAATCAATTTCAAGAGAAGTCAAATGGGGATCACAGCTCTTAGTATTAAGAGTGGGTTCCAGGTAGTAGGAGAGAGGGGGGGGGAGGATAGGGGGGTCAGAGGAAGTCTCTGTATAGAGTTAAAATAAGGTTAAAATAAGAGAATGAAGGAATGGAGTGTGGGGAGACGTTTAAAAGCCCAGTTTCCTGCTGTAGGATGTGTGCAGCCAGGTTCGTTTCCGGGTTGTATTCAAGCACGACCGTGTCTGTGGTGTCAGAACGAGGCTTGCACCGCAAACAGTACTAGGCGCTGGGGCGTGACGTTATATCTCTGCGACGCGTTTCTGAGCTGGCAGCGCTATAGGTGTTCTGTATAGCGGCGCTCCTTTCTCAAGCAAGGAGGGTAGCACTACAAATACATATGCTGATGCATAATTACTGTATTGTTGAAAAAATGATCCGCACTCTGATTGTTGCTCTTAAAATGTCTTAATTTTATTGAATAGCCACAACGAACAAACGCAGATTGAGTCAGTTGACACGTTTCAGCCTACAAGGCACCTGGGAGCTCTGCTATCTATGTGGTGTATGGGTAGTAGCACTGACTTTTCTATTTATAATTACTGTATACCTATGTTCTGTCCAAGGCATGAAAATCTCAAGTCTCTGTCATAGGGTCATGTGATCAGTCACTACAAATCTGTGCCTTTAGACAATGTGATCACTATAAGCCTTTGCCATTAGGCCATGTGACCACTACAAGTCTCTGCCATTGAGCCATGTGGCCACTACAGGTCTCTGCCATTGAGCCATGATGTGGCCACTACAGGTCTCTGCCATTGGGTTTTTTAATTGCAATAGTACACCGTCACTGGATCATGTGCTCTCAGGAGTGAAGTTTGTAATGTCCTATGGAGGCACTGACTGTACACAGCTATACAGTATTTACTGACCTACACTTTGCTGACAGTTGGCTATATACCTCAGACACTATGCTCTAGTTTAGTGGGGGCACAGTGTTGGCAGGTGTCAGTGAGAACTGACAAACTTCTGTGCCAGTCTCCAGTTGAAGGCAGCATGGTGAGAACCATTCAGACCGGGTGTAAAGACTGCGTAATTTCTATACATAGGAAATATTTTGATTGCAGTATTGGTATTGAGCTGAATACTCCCCTATCTATCTATCCCTACTCTGGGATTATCAGCTGCCTCTAAGGAAGGTTGTCTGTTCAGGACTCCGAGTCCAGCAAAATAAACACAAGCTCCCTGGAGCATCACGGATATCCCCCTCTATGCTCTTCCTACTGTGCAGAATCCAAAAAAAGCAAAACAGCTACATAAATGCAGCAGATAAACACACAGATTTTATTTATAGAATTAAGACTTTACTCACAAACCAATCCCACTGCATCAGTAACATTTACACACAGATCCCACCACATCACTGACAACCCCATCCTTATCTCACCAAATTACCAACAATCCAACACTGATCCCACCATGTCATCAACAACCCTACAACGATCCTACCACATCACTGACAACTCCATTCTGATCCTATCTCATCACCAGCACTAATCCTGCCAAATCACCAACAACCTGACACTGATTCAACCACATCATAGACCATCTCTCATTGATCTCACTGCTTCACCAATAGCCCTGTTGATCTCACTGCATCACTAACAACCTCACACTAATCTAATTATTGACAACTGCACACAGATTCCATTTCATTACTGACAACTGCACACCTATCCCGCTGTATCACTGATAACCCCACACTGATCTCACCTAATCACCAACATCCTCAAACCTATCCCACTACATCCCTGAAAACCTCACACCCCGTTTCACCACATCACTGACAACCCCACACTGATCCCAGAGGATTACAGACAAACGCACACTGAACCCACCATTTCACCAATGACCCCATACTAAAATCAGAACATCACCAATCACCCAGCACTCATCCCACTGTATCAACAACCTCACACAGTAAACCCACCTCATTATTAACAGCCTCACATCGATCCCACTGCATTATCAAAACCATTCCCACCATATAACTAACAACCCCACTCCAATCTCATCACATCTCCGACAACTTCACACCAATCCCACCTCATCACTAACAAGCTAACGCTGTCTCCACCAGATCAATGACACCGCATTAATCACATCAGCGACATCCCAACAGTGAACCCACAACATCACTAACAACATCACATCAATCCCACCATATCACCATCAACCCCACCCCAACCTAACTGCATCGCCACCAACACTACACCAACCCTGCCATAGTACATTCAACCCCACACCAACCTAATCGCATCACCAACAACACTTCCCCAACCCCACCACAGCACCTTCAACCCCACACCAACCTAACCGCATCACCAACAACACTACACCAAGCCTGCCACAACACCTTCAACCCCACACCAATCTAACCGCATCACCAACAACACTGCGCCAACCCCACCACAGCACCTTCAACCCCACACCAACCTAACCGCATCACCAACAACACTACACCAAGCCTGCCACAACACCTTCAACCCCACACCAATCTAACCGCATCACCAACAACACTGCGCCAACCCCACCACAGCACCTTCAACCCCACACCAACCTAACCGCATTACCAACAACACTACCCCAAGCCTGCCACAACACCTTCAACCCCACAACAACCTAACCGCAAAACCAACAACAATGCACCAACCCCCACCATAGCACCTTCAACCCCACACCAACCTAACCTCATAACCAACAACACGGCACCAACCCCGCAACAGCACCTTCAACCCCACACCAGCCCTACCACATTATCAATAATCTCACACTGATCCCATGAGCACAGATTAGGTCAGTGAACTGTGAGCAGTAATCAGTGGGATGACCTGTAAGCAGTGATCTGGGTGTGCTGACTTTATCTTAGGACAGCCTGTACAATAGGAATAAAATAATAGGCCATAATGAGCACTGTATGAAGATGTAATAATCTGTTTACAGGGATATAATAGTCTGGGTGTAAATTCTGGAATGAGTCATCATTTTATAAGTGACATCTCTTTGGCAGGGAAAATACTCCATACAGAACTGGAATTGTGTTTATTACAAATTAAATTGGGTGGAGGACACATGCAACACATTTGTACATGACACAATTCAAACTTTATAAAATATCCCAATAAGCAAAGAGAATAAGAGTTCACCTGTCTTTCCCACATAGGGTAAATAAATAAGCCTCGGAGGAGGATTCCCAGATTTGGAATGTCTGGCAGAGAGGAAAAAGATGCTACAATAACCAAAATGGGCATGTAGGGCCAACAAGAGATGCACATCACCCAACATACAAATATTACCCGTGGTGTGATAATATTTCACATTACAGATTTTTCCCAGGGTGTGATAATAAATTATGCACAAATATGATAATACACCACATAAAGATGTTCCCTAGGCTGTAATAATATACCACCTATAGATAGTGTAGCGCTACCCCCAGTTAAGAGAGCCGCTGGTTTGTTTTGGGTCCCTGAGTACAGCTCCACCAACCCCCGGCAATTTGGCTCTACCCGCTCTGGCACAGTTAGTAAAGGGGTACGTCCCTATGCACATAAAACTTAGCTTATACTCTAAGTGTAATTGGTATGAACTCACAAGCAGACTGCTGAAATAAGAATAACTGGCTTTACTTTTGTCAGTAAGGAAAAGAAATAGCAACATGCGTTTGAACATATGACTTACAATACTTTAGCAGGTCCCTGCAATATGCACTTTAACATGTACACACATATGTAACAACTGGTAATGGGGAAACGGAGCGCCCAGTGTGGCGACCGTCTGCTATGCACCCCTGAGGTGCAATAAATCTATCTGCGCCTACCTAATGGACCAGGCCTGATCCCTAGCAATAGAGCTCAGTCCTTGTACTAGTACAGTGTTCTTCACCGGCAATGAATCTGTAGAGGTGGTGCACATGTAGCTTTAAATGGTGTCTTTGTAATCCACAAAAAGTAACATTGCTGCTCTGAGGTAAATTGCGCCTAGGCAGTTCAATAGGCATAAAACTTGTGTGTCAATGTAGGATGAGCCTCTCGGCTCTCTCACCAATCCTTGGGTACCGTCCTCAGCTCCGGTCCCTCCAATGGTGGCTCTGGTCTCTTCAATGGCGGCGTCCGGTCTCCTCAGTCACAGCCCTGAACTCCGGTCATCAGCTCCGTCCGACCGACAGTAAGGGGAAGTCTCCGCTCCGCTGATGTGGACTCTGAGGGGTGAGAGTCTCACTCCATCGGCTGCAAGGCCCAGGCTTCAGGCCTTCAGCTCCGGTCCGCACAGGTGTCTCTGCTGGCTGCAGTCTCCGCGTCACACGCTCTGTCAGCAGAGGCAGGCCAGTCCTGTCAGGCCTCTGAAGAGGAAGTGTCCCAAGAGGAAGAGGCGGTCTCCGCTCTTCCTTTTTATAATCTCCCCAGCAGCCTCCCGGGCGGAAGTCAGCAGCCCGGGGGCCTGGGGAATCATGGGAAATGTAGTCTCTTCCCCTAAAAGGGGTAGAACCCCGCTACACACTCCCCCCACTTTGAATCTTTGGTCCCCAAAGACAGTGTTCAAACTACAAACTTTCTCGGGAACAACATTTTCACATAATTTGGACAGAGGAGCTTCCCACCAATTGGCATGAGATGGGGAGCTGTCCTGTCTACAGGTCACTTCAGTGTGGGCGACCTGTTTAACTGTGCCAGAGAGTGAGCTGGGGTTGCCCTCCACTAAATGAACAGCGGAAGGGTCAGGGCTTTCAGCACTTCTCCTTGCTGTAGTAACAGAGTCCTCTGAACTTTCTCCCATCTTGGGGTAAGTTAACTTCTTGGGAGGCTTCACACTCCTGCGAGCTCTCTGTTCTCTTGGAACTTCTTCAGGAACACATTCTGGCAACATCTCTGGTTCTGGAACATCTACTTCTTCTTCTGGGTAGAGACCAGGGATATCTTCCCAGCACTCAGGCACAACACTGAATGGAACAAACTCTGTAGCTTCTGGGTTCAATGTGTTATCTTCCACATCTTTAGTAGGTGGAAGATCTATGGCAGAATTTCCTGGGGTTGAGGAAGGCCATAGCCATTCAAGTTCTCCTCTTTCTTCCTCAGGTTGGGGGTCCTGTCCACCCCTAACTTGGGATGTCTGAGACCTAGTATTAGGCCTGGGGGTATCCAGAATGGAAACAGATTCAGGTACGTCTCTTGCTGGAGGCATTCTGACTGCTTCAGTGAGTGGGAGCAAATGATTCCTATGCCAGGTCTTCAAAGGCCCCACTCTTCCTTCTGGCTTCAACTTGTAGACAGGCAATCCTGGAAGTTTTCTACAGATGATATATGGCTCTGATCTCCATCTATCAGCAATCTTGTGTTTTCCAGGGATCCCTAGATTGCGTAACAGTACACGGTCCCCAGGCTGTAGGTCCTGTACTCTAACTTTCAAATCAAAGTTCCTCTTGTTTCGGGCCCCCCTCTGGTTAGAGGCCGCTTGAGCTTTCTCATAAGCTATCTTCAAACTGTGCCTCAGTCTGTCCACATATCCTTTGTGGGAGGCAGCAGAGGCATGGTCCAAAGAAATGCCGAAGGCCAAATCCACTGGCAATCTTGCTTCTCTCCCAAACATAAGTCGGTAAGGGGAAAAACCTGTCACATCACTTGTGGTGCAATTGTAGGCATGCACCAGAGCTGATATGTGTTGACTCCAATGTTGCTTCTTCTCTGTTTCCAAAGTTCCCAACATGTTCAACAGGGTCCTGTTGAACCTTTCAGGCTGGGCATCACCTTGAGGGTGATACGGTGTGGTTCTAGTCTTCTCTACTCCCAGAGAATCTAATAGCTTCCTGATCAGGCGACTCTCAAAGTCCCTTCCTTGGTCTGAATGGATTCTCTGTGGCAGTCCATAGTGAACAAAGTACTTCTCCAATAGTACCTTGGCTACTGTAGAGGCCTTCTGGTCCTTGGTTGGGAAAGCCTGAGCATAACGAGTGAAATGGTCGGTTACCACCAGAACATTTCCCAATCCGCTCAAATCGGGTTCAAGGCAGAGAAAATCAATGCATACCAGATCCATTGGGCCTTGACTCTGTAGGTGGCCCATTGGGGCAGCTTGATGGGGTAGAGTCTTTCTCTGAATGCATCTTGCACAGGAATGGCAATACTCCTCTACTTCGGCCCTCATGCAGGGCCAATAAAACCGGTCTCTGACAAGTTGGAAGGTTCTCTCTGCTCCCAAGTGACCATGCTGGTCATGTAAGGCAATCAGCACAGTCTCTCGATGCTTTTCTGGGAGAAACAACTGCCACTTGTCTTCTGGGCCATCAGAGGGGCCCCTTCGGTAGACTACCCCCTGATGCACCTGTAACTTGTCCAACTCTCTCCTCAGTAGGCGAGCTTCTTTAGAAGGGTGAAGGCGAAGTCCCTCTGGACTCTTGTCTTCCAGGGCTTCCAGGACCAATCTCCCCATGGGATCTTCCAATTGGTCACACCTCAGCTCCTTCTTGGACAGCTTCGGTAGGCACTCTTCTGCTAGTTGAGTTACCCCACAGTAACACTTTGGGACTCCCACTGTGGTAACTCCTATCTCTTCAGCTCTGGATCCTCCTCTGGCTTGGAGTTCAGCCCCTTGACAAAGGGCTCGCACTCCATCTGGTGCCACTTGGGTCCAGTCTTCCCAGTCATCGACCATGACATGGGATCTTCGGGACAGGGCATCTGCATCCCTATTTCCAGCCCCTGGCCTGTACTTGAGACTGAAATTGAATCCAGACAACGCCGCCAACCATCTGTGTCCAGTTGCATCCAGCTTGGTGGTGGTGAATAGATAGGTCAAGGGGTTGTTATCTGTCTTTACAGTAAACTCGGCCCCATACAAATAGTCTCTCAGTTTGTCAACAACTGCCCATTTGAGGGCTAAGAACTCCAACTTGTGGGTGGGATAGTTCTTCTCGGAGGGGGTCAGGCTCCGGCTCACATAGGCCACTGGTCGTAGCTGTTCTTCATGCTCCTGGTAGAGTACTCCACCTAGGCCCTCATGGCTGGCATCAACGTGTAGCTCATATGGTCTAGTGGGATCAGCGTAGGCCAAAACTGGGGCTGTGGTGAGACTTCTCTTCAAGGTTCTGAAAGCCTCTTCACACCTTGAGTTCCACTGGTCTTGGACCGACTCACTGGACCTCCTAGGCCCCATTCCATCCTCCTCTCCTTCTGTCTTCAGCAGCTCGTTGAGGGGTTTGGCAATGCGGGCAAATCCATCCACAAACCTGCGGTAGTAGGAGCAGAACCCCAAGAAAGACCGAAGTTCTGTAACTGTTGTGGGCTTGGCCACGAAGTAACTGCCTCCAGCTTCTCAGGGTCTGTAGACACTCCCTTTTCAGACACTATGTGTCCCAGATAGTTCACAGAGGACTGATAGAACCGACACTTCTCTGGAGAAAGTTTGAGTCCCTCTTCACTGAGCCTCTTCAGTACTTTCTCCAGCCTGGCTTCATGTTCTTCCAAAGTCTTTCCAAAGACAATGACATCGTCCAGATACACAAGGACTTCTATGAGGTTCATGTCTCCAACAGTCCTTTCCATTAGGCGTTGAAACGTAGCAGGAGCTCCAGATAGGCCCTGGGGCATCCTGTTGAACTCAAAGAATCCCACTGGGGTTATGAAGGCAGTCTTTTCTCTATCTTCTGGATGCATGGGGATTTGGTAATACCCACTCTTGAGGTCCATCACACTGAACCACTTAGCTCCAGATAAACTCTGCAAGGCATCTTCTATCCTTGGCGTGGTGTACTGGTCAGGAATGGTCCTCCTGTTGAGAGTTCTGTAGTCAATGCAGAGCCTCAATGACCCATTCTTCTTTCTGACTACCACAATTGGGGAGGCGTAGGGGCTTCTGGACTCCCTAATCACTCCCGTCTTCTTCAGTTCCGCAAGCTGCTCCCTCAGATCCTCCAGATCTGCTAGCGGGACTCGCCTCACTCTCTCTCTGAATGGCTTGTCCTCTTGCATACGGATTCGATGGGTGGCACTCCTCGCACACCCCACATCAAACTCATCTTTGGAGAAAATCTTCTCCCATCTGGTCAGCTGGGCCTTGGCTCTCTCTTTCCAAGCTCCAGGTAGGTTTGGGTTTTCCATGGAGAGTTTCTTCCAAACATCTTCTCCTTTACCCGTCCCCTTCACTTCTGACCAGCCAACTGGGACAGCAGGACTCACTTGTCCCAGAAGCATCCTGGCAGGGATCTCCACGGGCCTCTCCGTGGGGTTCCTCACACTGACAGGGACTCTTCCTCTTGCCTTCTTCAGGTCCTTCAGTGAAATTACTTCTGGTATCACTTCCAGACCTGAGTGACCCTCCATTGGGTCGGGTTCCAACATTACAAAGGGGCCAGGCTGCTCCCAAGTAAGTTTCACCGTGGCTCTCATGCAGGTCACCTCTCCAGGCTGTAACACTGCTCCTTCTTTTCCAAGCCTCCATACCCTTCCTATCCCTCACTTGGGGTCTTCTGCTCTAGGACCAACCGCTGGTAGGCTGCCTTCAGCATGGGATGGATCTTGGGAGCTGAAAGGTTCTCTTTCTTCACCAGGGGGGTCAGAAGCCTTCTGACTAGGTCCGTGTTCGTCCCTATGATCAGGGAAGTCTTGCTGGTTCCTGGTGGGCGGGGACACACCACTGCTAAGGTGTCGAACACTTCAGACTTCCCAGCTACGGATGGGTCAAACGTCAATCTGATGGGTAAGTATCCATCATAGGGGAAACTCTGAGTTCCCAATCCCCTTATATCCAACTCCTCTATCTTCTGTATTGGCAGATGACTCAGGTATCTGTCATAGAAGTCCCTGTACAACAGGGTCACTTGTGCTCCAGTGTCTAGGAGGGCCTTCGTGTACACTCCTTCCACCTGGATGGGTACAGTAGGGGATGGACCAACTAGCTCCTCTGGGTAAGGCCGAGTTGATGCTGTCCTCTTCTTTGGACTCTTTGCTTTACCAGCACTTGATTTGCACTTGCTCCTTTCTTGAGCCTGGTATGCATTAACCTTCTCCCTCTTACTGGGAGTGTGAACCCGTTGAGGGACATTGTTATCTCTCACTTTGAAGAGTTCACGTTTGGGGGTGCCGTGTCTCTCCGGAGGGGTCTTGCCCCCTTTCTCTGGAGTGCACCTTGGTTGAGGATCCCTGGACCCCTTCTGAGGGGTTTGGTCTCCTCGCTTTCTCTTCCTGTTGTGCTTCTTAGAGCTCACTGAAGGTGATGGGCACCCGGTTGACTCCTTCACCGGGGCCCTTTGGCGTTTCCCGCCGGCTGGCGGCTTTCTGCCTTCTTCTTCTTGGGACTGGAACATACAGCTGCAATATGACCAATTCCTCCACAATTAAAGCAAATCATCTCACCGTAGTCAGGTGGGGATGCTGGTGCTGGGACAGCTGGAAACAATTCCCTCCTGCTTGTTTCCTTCTTGGGACTGGGCGTCTCTTTCGCCACTAGAGATGTCAGTATCTCCATCATCTGGGACATCTGCAACTTCAGGGCATCTACCTCTGTGTCTCTTTCAGGGGTTAAGGCCGACCTGACCGTGGCCACTGGAGGCTTTGTAGACCCCATCACTTGCTTTTCCCTCTTCTCTTCCAACATGGCCTCTTCTTCTCTGACCATTCGGATGAGGTCAGGGTAGTCCAGGCTCTTCCCATCCTGCCGGGTGCGTAGAATTAGTGCGACAGGGTCCAAGGGTTGGGCTCCCCTCATCACCTGCTGGGCACGGGCTTCATCTACCTTCCCTGGATCTATCCCCTTCTTCAGGATAATCCTATGCAGGATCTTGTCTATGCGTCCCATGTACTCTGACAGCTTCTCCCCTGTCTTCTGGTAACAGTGTTCCAGTTGATAGGTAAGTTCTGTGACTTTTTCTGTCCCACCAAACACACCCTCCAGGATGTCTACGTAGTCCTGGGCAGTGCAATCCTTTTTACTCGTCTTCAGATTGCGTATGGCCTCTAAGGCAGGTCCTTTTAGGCTTTCAACAATCCTTTGCTTCTTTCTGCCTTCTGAGACCTCCCATTCTTCTAGGGCCTGCGTGGCACCATCTAACCACTCTTCAAATCCCTCTTCTCCCGAGGGTACAGGTGTCCTCCCTGAAAACATCCGGAGTTTCCTGTATCCCGACATTGGGTAATCCCCGGGGTCTCTTCTGCACTGAGTCACAATCTCCCCTAGGACAGCACACAGTTCTGCACTAAGAGTAGTGTGTGCGGGTGTGGGACTTTCCGCGCCCTTCTGCTCCTCCTTCTTTGGGGATAGAATGGCTTTCATAGGAGAACCTTCTCCCTTGCGCGGCAGCGCATGCAGCAATTGGTAGGCCTGACCATTTGGTGCCTGTATGCTTTGGCTCCTGAACTGCTCTGGAGTCTCTTCCTTCCATTCTATTAAGGCGTATGTGTACCCAGCATCATTTCTCATGTCCATTATCCATGACTTCTGGCATGGGGATAATGACATTATGAGCTGCTTCACTGCCTCTCTCTGCCATATCCCTGGCAGTTCAATGACTGCTGCTGCGGCTGGGTCAGCGGCCCATGTTGCGGACCACCGTCCCACTTCTATTGGGTCCATGCCGGTACCTTCTGGCGGCTTTTCCCGCTGACTCAGGATCCCGGATTACGAGCCCCCACGTGTAGCGCTACCCCCAGTTAAGAGAGCCGCTGGTTTGTTTTGGGTCCCTGAGTACAGCTCCACCAACCCCCGGCAATTTGGCTCTACCCGCTCTGGCACAGTTAGTAAAGGGGTACGTCCCTATGCACATAAAACTTAGCTTATACTCTAAGTGTAATTGGTATGAACTCACAAGCAGACTGCTGAAATAAGAATAACTGGCTTTACTTTT
>CM053036.1:42879577-42985246 GCA_028564925.1 Lithobates sylvaticus | reverse complement strand
AAAAAATCCCAATAAAATACATTTACGTTTTTGGTTGTAAAGTGACAAAATGTGGAACATTTTTTCAAGGCACTGTCCATAAGTATTCACAGCCTTTACTCACAGCTCAATACTTTGTTGAAGCACCTTTGGCACCAATTACAGCCTCAAGTATTTTTGAGTATGATGCTACAAGCTTGGGACACCTATTTTTGGGCAGTTTTCTCCCATTCTTCTTTGCAGGCCCTCTCAAGCTCCATCAGGTTGGATGGGGAGCACAGCTATTTTCAGATCTCTCCAGAGATGTTCAATCGGGTTCAAGTCTGGGCTCTGGCTGGGCCACTCAAGGACAGAGTTGTCCCGTAGTCACTTCATTTGTTATCTTGGCTGTGTGCTTAGGGTCCTTGTTCTGTTGAAAGATGAACCTTCACCCAGTCTGAGGTCCAGAGCACTCTGGAGCAGGTTTTCATCAAGGATGTATCTGTACAATGATGCATTCATCTTTCCCCTTAATCCTGACTAGTCTCCCAGTTCCTGCCGCTGAAAAACATCCCCACAGCATGATGCTCCCACCACCATGCTTCATTGTAGGGATGGTATTGGCCAGGTGATGAGCGTTGCCTGGTTTCCTCCAGACATGACACTTGCCATTCAAGCCAAAGAGTTCAGTCTTTGGGGCAGATTTACTAAAACTGGTGCACTCAGAATATGGAGCAGCTGTGCATGGTAGCCAATCAGCTTCTAACTTCAGCTTGTTCAATTTTGCTTTGACAATAAAACCTGGAAGCTGATTGGTTTCTATGAAGATCTGCATCAGATTTTGCACTCTCTAGCTTAAGTAAACCTCCATATTATGACATTATGGGGTATTGTTTGTAGAATTTTGAGGATAATAATGAATTTAATCCACCTTGGAATAAGACTGTAACATAACAAAATATGGAAAAAGGGAAGCACTGTGAATACTTTCCGGATCCACTGTATTTTATGAAATTACTTTGTTGAGGAGGCAGAACCCATGCTGATTTCATTATCCCTTCTCCACATCTCCATCACCTACTACTCTTAACACTGCAATCATCATCGCCCCTTAGCATGGCAATCTTCAACCCCTCTCCACACCACCATGATCACCAAGCTGCCATCTCTGACCCCCGTCCAGATTGTCAGGGTGGGCCCCTCTCCACACTACCAACACACTGTCACCACCTGCCCCTCGCCACACTGTCATCGCTACCCCGTCTCCAAAGTGCCATAATTGGCCCCTCTCCACACCACCGTCATCACTCTCTCTCCACACTACCAGCATGCCATCCCCATCCCATACCATATTGCCAGCACTGGCCCCTCTCAATTTTGCTAGCACCAGTACCACCCTACACCACCCCCAACCCCTCTTCGTACCATTACCTGCCATTCTCCACAAAGATATCACTGGTCCCTCTACACACCACCATTACCAGCCTCTCTCCACACTGTTATTAGCTGCTCCTATCTACACCGCCATCACTGTCCCCTCTCCTCACTGACCCCTCTCTACACTGCCATCCCCTTCAAACTCTACATTGTCAGCACTGGCCCCTCTCAATTCTGCCATCACCAGTACCTCTCTGCACCATCACCAACCCCTCTTTACACCATTACCTGTCACTCTCTACACAAATATCACCGATCATGCTACACACCGCCATTACCAGCCTCTCTCCACACTGTTATCAGCTGCTCATTGCTTTCCATACTGTCATTACTTGCCCCTCTTCTCACTGGCCCTTCCCTCCACATTCCCATCACTTGGCACTACATGCTGCCATCATCTCCCCCTCTCCACACTGCAGCTGCTTTACATTGCCATTGCTGGCCTTTCTCCATACTGCCATCACCAGTATCTCTCCACACTATCACCAGCTCCTCTTCATGCCGCAATCACAAGCCCCTCTCCATGTGGTGCGTGATTACATTCAGACCTAATTAGCAGGTGGTGGAGGGCAGCAACGGGGAGTGCTGCAGCTTGGGTGATGTCACAGCTTGTCTTCATCTCTCTGTTGATAGCTCTGTTCTCTCTGTTTAAACTTATAATGATGTGTCTGGTAATCAGTGGGAGTTTAGATATATTTGTATGCACCTGTGAGGTGGAGTCCCTCTTTGTACAACTTGAGCACAAACAGTTTTCACGGCTACCTTATTATTGAGATAAGAAAACTTATAGGAGGATTACCAGTATAAGCCTATTTTAAACTGACTATTATATCTAAGTCATTAGCTGGGCTACCTGCAAATCAAACTATGACAGAAGTTGGTTCTGGGTCATGCATGCCAGATCCTAGTGCTACGGGATGCTGGTTGTGGGCCACAGAGGTCCAACCCACCCAGACAGTATTGTACCACGTTAGCTGTAAATAGATGATGTATGCAGAGACTCATATTGCATGTACTTAGTGCTTACCACTATGGTAGTGATCAGATATGAAAAAGAAGGATAGAGATGGTGATATGGAAGGCAGATTCCGACAGGCAGTTATGTATGATATAATGTTATAGTTGTATAGCACATTTAACCCTCTCTCTGTAATGTGACGGTTACAGACCTTGAGTCTGGGGTACATTCTTCCAGTGTGGTAGTAAGCGTCCCCCAAATGAAAGTATATTGTGGTGCTGAGCTTACACTCGCCCATCAAAATGGACGGTATGGAGCAATTAGGTAGAATTGTGTCCTTGCGCCAAAGTATCAGTGTGAATAATCAGTTCTAATTGGCGCTTTCTGCCATGGAAAGGGAACACACCTGCAGATTTTAATGATGTGTTGCAGAATGGGAGAGTAGGAAGTGAGGGGGAGAGAACCGCGTTATCTATAAGGAGAATGTGACTCGAATTCTTCATTTCTCATGTAAAAAGACTGACTTCACCTCTATCCCCTCCACCTCCACTATTAACAACATCATTTTTTCCAACAAATAATAGGAGGTGCTGAAATCCTCTGGGATAAGAAATATCTTTTATTATTGGACCTCATTTTTCAGAGTGTCTTCAAGGAAAACTGTCTATGTTAAAGTCCGCCTTACATGCGACAGCTGTCTTTACAGGACAGTACCACGCAGAACGCTAACAGAATCTTTTGCTGCTGTGTTCATTAAACAAATGTCGCAGAACTGCACACAAGGTACGCATAGGGTAAAGGGCCAGAACTGACATATGCCTCATAGGTAGAGTCTGGTGGATTAAAACACCCTCTCTCTACTGTTATCACCTAGAGTGAAAGGGAAATCTTTAATAAGAGAAACTTGTGTATTGTCACTGTTATCACCATCTGAAAATGCTACTTGTCTGGCTTTCTTGCTCTGGCTTTACTGCTTTCAGTCAGCCAGTAAATGGCCTGGAGCCAATTTGCCACAAATGGAACCAGAGCTCCTTTTCAGTATACATTATCTTCTAGATTAGTAACATAATGAAGCCAGGGGGTCAACATGATAGTCAAGCAGAGATGTGTGGCCAGACAAGATTCTGCATGAAGAACCATGTGCCCACATCAACACTCCAGTCAAAAGGCTAGCATGATCCTCCTGACACCAGGGTTGGTAAACAAACATAACTTGGCCCCATGACCCCTGGGATGATGGTCATATCTTAGTCTTATAACTCCAGGGATGATAAAGGGAAGAGCTTGGTCCCATGGGATGATAGAGGACACATCTTTCTCCTATGAGCCTGAGATGATGGAGAGCACATCTTGGTCCTCAGGCCCCTGGGTTTATGTAGTACACATCTTGATTCCATGACCCAGGGGACGATGGAGGTCACATCCGGATTCTTTGATTCCAGTCATAAAGGGAACACCTTGGTCCTATGACTCCTGGAATGATGAAGTACACATTTTTGTCCCAAGGACCTAAGATGATATAGGGCACACCATGGTCCCAGGATTCATGGGTTAATGTAGATCTTGGGTCCATGAGCTCAAGAATAATGGAGGGTACACTTTGGTCCTAGGACCCTAGAAAATATGATAAAGGTATCACCTTGGTCCCATAACCCCTGGGATGATGAGAAAACATGTTTTCCTCATGTGCCTAGGATGATGTAAAGCACAACTTGGTCCCAGGATGTAGGTCACATCTTGGTGCGCTGACCCAAAGGATGATGGTCCCACAAACTGGTTTTCGTAAAAATACCATACTAATTACACAAAAATAGTTTGTTCTGTCATCGTGCGAGAAAGGTGTTTTTTTTTTCATCTTTGTCCCTTCGGATATTTTCACATGAACTGTCCCGATCGGCTCTCGATAGCTGTGTATTAATTATCAGATTATCGGACGATCGCTTCGGAAGAGGTATTTTTCATCTGCTTTTCTCATCGTGTGTACTAGGCATAATGTCTAGAAGCTGATTGGTTTGTATGCACAGCTGCACCAGATTCTGTGTGCTGCAGTTTTAGTAAATCCCCCCTTCATGTCTTACATATTTCCTTGCATTTTTTGATACAAACCACTTTACACGATGAGAAGAATTGATAAATACAATTCATATAATGTTACTATAGATACCCCACAAGCTCCTCTCATCCACTTAGATTTTACAAGTGATGTGACAGTTTCAGATACTGTAGGAAAGGTGACTATGTCACTCACATGTTTACTCTTTGTATATTACACCTACTGTATACATAATACTTTTTGTTACCTGATTGGATCTAATTATTTCCTCCATTTCTTATATGCAAGACTCCATGTACAGATAACTGATGGCTATACCCATACTCTGATTGCAGTAAATAACCAGACTGGTCTTAAACCCTGTGTATGTCCCATATTACATAATTACTATATTTCCGGCAGGATCAGAATCCATTAGAGGCATCTGCTATGTACAGTCATCTGACACGTTCAGAGGTTGAGCGGGAGCTGCTCAAGCACAAGGAACTTATGAAGAAGAAGGACGGTCATATTCGGGAGCTGGAGGACTACATTGACAACTTGTTGGTGCGGGTGATGGAAGAGACGCCCAGCATTCTGCGGGTGCCCTATGTGCCTTCCAGGAAAGCCGGTAAATTCAACCAGAGTTAGCCAGCCACCAGTATGAAAATCCTGAGAGGTGAATGTGGCTGCTATGTCTTCCCTATGATCCTCACAACACCCAGAGTTCTCACTGCCCAAGTTTCTGAAAAAGATCCTAAAGAGGCATCAAATACAGCCATGAAAAGTACAATCCCCCACCTGAGCCCTCTGGTGGAATACGTGTAAATATGGGGTACAATGAAGGTTCTAATTGCTGCATTATCACCCCATGAGGGTCACTATATTTCTGAGCACATCTTCTGTTCCATGGTGCTATCTGCTGTATTGGCCCTAGATGTATTAATGTGTAATTGGGGCCTCTATAAATAGGGATTGGAGGAGGGGGGTTCATTTCTTGACTTTGCTATTTATAAGACATTAATGAAGAAAAAAATCTCTGACGGGTGGAAATGTTAACTTCCACAGTAAAAATCACTTTGTGCAATATCCACCCTAATGTATCCACTCTTCCAGACTCACGGCTCACCTACCTAGCCAGCTCTCCATGGGCCTTCCTCTGATAGTATTATATTTATATACTGTGGGTAACCTGGAATAATGATTGTATAATGGTACCAATGTCACACTGACTTCAAGCAATGCTGCAGTTTTTAGGTTCACTTTTTAGTGTTATAATTGACAAATTAAAAGAATGTGGTGAAATATGTAATATCAGCCTGGTAAATTGTAAAAGTAACAACTCACGGGAAATACATCTCAGACAACTGTATAATTACACTATATGGCCAAAAGTATGTGGACCCTCCTCCAAATGATTGAGTTCCGGTGTTTTCAGTGTAGGTTATGGTTAAAACTACAGCATACAAAGACATTTTAGACAATTATGTGTTTCCAACCTTATAGTAACAGTTTCGGGAAAGACCCTTTTCTGTTCCAGCATGACAATGCTCAAAGTAATCTCCATAAAGACATACTGTAGTCTGACCAATTTAGTGAGAATTAATGCAAGTGGCCTACAAAGAGCCCTGGCATCAAAAATACTTAACATCTTTGGGTTGATTTGGAATGCCAATTGGGAGTCAGGTCTTCTCATCTGTGCCTGACATCACAAATTCATATAGATTCCCACCGACACACTCCAAAATCTTGTGCAAATCCTTTACAAAAAAAGCTCCATATAAATACCTAGGGTTTAAAATGAGCTTGTCTTTTAAACATAGATGGGCTAAACCTAACAGTCACAATCACAGTGTTGGGTCCATTTTGGTATCTATTAGAGCTCCTTTACACTTGCTTAAACTTTAATACACATCAAAGCGCCTACCGCTTCAACATTCTTTTTTGGGGCTCATTTACACTTGCTTCAAATTTAACACACATTAAAGTGCCTACTGGATTTTTGATGCTTCTGTGATGCTTTTTGAAGCTTGAACGAAGCTTGGCAAATGCCCTGTGTGTATTGATTTCCTATTTGTCTTCTTTTCCAATAATATTTATTGAAAAATTTCCATATCAAATTTCAAGTCAAAAGATTGTTTACATAAGATAGGTATTTCTGTATACAAGGTGATGTCTCAAGGTATTAGAGATATGAGCAGAATGATATATTCAGTGGCGTAACTAGAACCTTCAGGGCTTGATGCAAGAAACCATGAAGGGCCCCCGGACAGGGCCCTTTCCTCCGAGTCTGGTGGCGGAACGCCAGGGCCAGGTCGCAAGTGGGTAGCTGCATATAAAGACATTTTTGGGCCCCTTACACAGCTTTAGGCCTGGGCCCCCCTGAGCCTGACCACCAACATTCCCCAGGGCTTGCCCACAGGCAATCCCACCAAATCCACACTCCGGTCACCTCACCTATATGCACTCAGCCTCCCCATCAATCCTGTATATATGTCAGCCCCCCCCCCCTCAATCCTGTATATATGTCAGCCCCCCCCCACACCTGTATAAATGCCAGCCCCCCTCACACCTGTATATATGCCAGCCGCCCTCACACCTGTATATATGCTAGAGACGCAACGGATCAAAAAACTCTCAGTTTGGATCGTTCCTCAGATCAGAGTCACGGATCAGATCATTTTTCGGATCAGCAAATAAAAAAAAATAAAAAAAGACTCCCCACTGTAATGCCCACAATCTCCCCACTGCTGTAATATCCACAATCTCCCCACTGCTGTAATATCCACAATCTCCCCACTGTAATATCCACGTAATTTTAAACCATTTATTAACTTCAAATGTTTCCTCTATATCCTGTTCCCACTTGTTCATATAAAACAATTTTTACATTCGAGATATGGTCGGTATGCATATCGAAAGGCCTACATAGATATTGTATTGGGGTGGAAGTTGTTAAAATCATTTGTACGCTGTAGAGTCGATTTTCTATTAGTTTTAAAGGGGCTCTGTAGAACTCTCGGCTCAGAAATACCCCTAGTTCATTAGTACCTTTGTTCATCAGATCCCCAGCCCATTAGTACCTTTGTTCAGCAGATCCCTAGCTCAGTAGTACCAGTACCCCCTATTCTCCCTCCAGTCTCTGCCCACCTACTGCTATATTGCTCCCATGCCTCACACCACGTGTGCCATCTGCTAGTTTCTCCTGCTCTGGTTCCCCAGTTCTGTTGATCCTCCGCCACTCAGTCCTATCTCTCAAGTCCCCTCTCACCTTCTGCTATAGCGATCCCATGTTGTGCACCGCGTGTGCCATCTGCTAGTTGCTCCACTCTGGTCCAGACCCCGCTTACTTGCCTGCCATTCCATGCAGCACACCAGATGTGATGTCTGCAGCAGACATTCGGAAGTGACTACTGATGATGTCTTTCTGGTACACTTGTTGGTTTCCCAATGCAGCCCCCATATCTCATACCTCTAATATCTCCAAAACAAAGCAAAGTTAACTCTGAATAAAAGTCCCTTAATGCTGCAGGTGCTGTTAGCAAGCATTGTGATAGACTTCTATGGAGGCTTTGGAGATGCTTTGAAGCACCAAGAAAGTGACATATAATTTTTGAAGCAAAACAAAGCAAACACAACAGTGTGAACATAACTGTAAGCTTACCATTTAGTAAGAGGTGACATTCAGAGTGCTTTAAAAAAGCGTGTCAAATGCCACATTTTGAAGAAAGTGTAAATGAGCACTTAATAATCTCATGGATGACACAGAATTTGATTTGGTAAGTTATACTAATGACGCAAAATTGAGAGAAGTTATAAACTTATCAGAATGTGTCATTATACAGAATAATCTCATCTGGAAGTATCTGCTTGCATTATCCAGAACACGGTTAAATGGCAGTCAATATGTAACATTTGATAAATGTAAGATTTCCTACCTGTGCCATGGTAATAGCATTGGCACTAGTCATTACATAAAATAGAGTTGGGAAAATGGAGCTGCTGAAGGATGTGGAAATACCGGTCCACACAAAACTGAGCAGCTCTACTCAACACCAAATGGCAGCTGCACTAGGCAATACATTTTTGGATGTATAGAAACACAGTATATAGCCCATGTATGAATCACTTAAAAGGCCTAGATATAATACTGCCCATGTACAAATCACTTTTATGGTTGAGTACAATGCTGGCCATCTATAAATAGGTTCAAAGGCCAGGTCTTAAACATGGGGCACAATGTGGGCACATAGGAGCTTTGGAGAAGGGTCAAAGGTGGACAGTTCAAGAAAATATGTGACAGAAAATCAAACTTGAAAAATCTTACAAATTTGGTAGGTTCAGTTTAGAAGGAAGATGTCTTATGCTCCGTACACACGACAGAAAATGTTCGATCGGATCATGTTGTCGGAAAATCCGACCGTGTGTGGGCTCCATCAGACTTTTTCCGTCGGGAATTTCCGACGCACAAAGTTTGAGAGCTGGATCTCAAATTTTCCGACAACATGGTCCGATCGCGTCAATTCCGATCGTGTGTAGCCTAGTTCGACTGACAAAGTGCCACGCATGCTCAGAATATTTTGAAGACAAAAGCTATTGGCTACTGGCTTCTACGTAGTCCCGTCGTACGTGTTGTACGTCACCTGATTCGGAATGATCGGATTTTCCGACAACTTTGTCCGACCGTGTGTGGGCAACACCAGTTTCAGACAAAATCCGTCAGAAAATATCCGACGGATTTTGTGGTCGGAATGTCCGACCGTGTGTACGGGGCATTACAGGCAACTTGATGAATATGTATAGATATACCCAACGTCAGTATTAATGTTGAGCACATTCCTTTTTATCACGATTGTACAGAAGACCAGTCTATGTGTGATGCAAAGATGATTGTAATAGCAGGAGGAGGTCCTTACAGTTGGAGTTGTTATCCTTTCACTTTGGCCATTCAAGAAAAATTATTTAATTAAAAACACCCCCACCCCCAACCACTTCATACTTAACTCTCTAGCACTATCCAACTGCTCCTTCCTCTATAAACTGAGAGGCTAATAAGTTAAGCACCATCTCTACAGCCACCATTATAGACAGGCGCTGGGAAGGAGAACTGCGGCGACTGGGACTTAAGTGGTTGTCTTTGTTACTTTCAGCCTTAATCACAGACAGTAAATAGCAACTAATCAGAATACATCATGGATTAGTGTGTGAGTAGTGTGAATTCTGGTTGGCTTAATTCAGTTGTTAGCTCTGTTTTTATTAAACAAGCGGTATACGTTTCTCATTAAGAAGCCAATACCTCAGTGTTAATCTTCCATTATTTATAAAGTGCCAATGTGCTCCAGAGGCATGGAAGCGCATGCAACCTTTGCCCTGATTAGATTGAGGATGAATGTTACATTCCCTGCACATTTGCCAGGCTGTATTGGAAAATTGTTAAATAGTTTTAATGAAACAAAGTGTTATTACAATGCAGAGATGCAGCGACATATTCGCCAGTCGCAGTTACTGTGCTGTAAATTTTTGGTGGCTATTCACTGGCTGCCACATTCATCCAGACTCCCTGCATTATAAATGTGGTAAAAGTCAGCAGGGAATGTGCGGCAGTTGCCAACGAATGTACAGCCAGCAAAAATGAAGTTGGCAAGTGTGCCAGTGAATGTTTATAAATGTGCCCTACCATGTGCAGGAACAGCGTGATATTCCTCTATCATAAAGAGAGGGCAAGTCTTATCAGTTCAGCTTCTTCGCTTTAACCCTTTGTTCACACCGGTGCAATTTGTCATGCGTTTGGACAGATTCAAATCGCATGACAAGTTTCACCCCATTGTCGACAATAGAACAATTCAAATCGATGCGACTCATAACGCAGCGACTTTGAAAAAGGTTCCTGCACTTCTTTTTTTTTTCCGATTTCATCGCGACTTGCATAGACTTCTGTTAAACAAAGTCACAAGCCGCAATGAAATCGGAGGTGCAAATCTGATCTGCAGCTTTGAAATCAGCGCGGAAGTTGCGCAAATTCAATCCGCACTGGTGTGAACCAGGGCTTAAGGCTGGATCCCGTCTACACACACAATGGATCCAGTCACAGGAGAATAATGGTCATACTAGCTAAGAAAATGACGATCAGAAAATGGCTGAAGAAGAGAAGGAACTGTAAACCAGCAAAGTAGGCTTGTTCCTGAAATGGCTCATTCGGAGTGTTGTGGTTTATTAAAATGTAAGTGTCATTCGTTATGTGGTGTACAAAGTGTCATTTTTTATAATAAAAACAACGTTTCAGTAAGAAACATGGCGGGGGGGGGGGGGGGCAGCTGCTATGTTAGATCATCCCTCCCCATATTCACTATATTCCTGTGTACAACATGATGGTATTTTTCTCTAGCTCTGCATATTGTTATAATGTAATTGTGTAACCTCATGTATGTATCTACAAGGACAAAATATTGCAATATTGTTAAGAACTTTTAAGACCCATATACAGTGCTGTAAAAAAGTATTTGCCCCTTCCCGATTTAAATTTTTTTTTGCATATTTCTCACACTTAAATGATTCAGATCATCAAACAAATTGTAATATTACACAAAGATAACCCAAGTAAATACAAGACGCAGTTTTTAAATTATTATTTCATTTATTAAGGGAAAAAAAGCTGTTAAAACCTGCCTGGCCTTATGTAAAGAAAGTCATTTCCCCCTTCCATGCTGAATCATGAATGAACTGTGATTAACCACAATTTTTTTGGAAAGCTGAGTTAAATTTCACTTGCCACACCCAGGCCTGATTACTGCCAGACCTGTTGAATCAAGAAATCACATAAATAGAAGCTGTGTGACAAAGTGAAGCACACTAAGGCCCCTTTCACACGGGGCGGATCCGTAATGATCCGCCCTGTGAAGATCCGCTGCTCATCGGGGATCGCTCCGCTGATCCCCGCTGAGCCGGCTGATGACAGGGCGGTCCCTGCACACTGTGCAGGGACCGCCCTGTCAGTTCTCCGCTCTCCTCTATGGGGGATCGGATGAACACGGACCATCTGTCCGTGTTCACCCGATCCGCTCTGCAGACGGATGGAAAAATAGGGTTTTCCTCCATCTGCAGAATCAGACAATAGCGGAGGCGGACGATAGCGGGTGTCAGTGGATGCTCATCTGCTGACACCCGCTATCCCATAGACATGCATGTATGTCCGTTTTTCATCCAAAAACGGATGGATGAAAAACGGACATACGGACCGCATGTGTGAAAGGGGCCTAACAGATCACAAAAAGCCACACATCATGCCACAATCTAAAAAAACAAGAACAGATTAGAAACAAAGTAATGTATCAGTCTAGGAAGGGTTATGGAAATCCAGTGAACCACGGGGAGAGCCATTATCCACAGCTGGAGATAACTTGGAACAGTTGTGAACCTTCCCAGTGGCCGGCCTACAAAAATTACTCCAAGAGCACGACGACCCATCCAGGAGGTCATAAAAGAACCCAGAACAACAACGGCAGTCCTCACTTGACTCAGGAAAGATCAGTGTTCATGATTCAACAATAAAGGCTCGTAGACACTATAAGAAAATTGTGCGAACATTTTCGCCAAAGAATTTTCATACGATTTTCGCAATAGTGTGTACACAACTTTCAACGGCGGATTCTGATTTTTCATACGAAAATTCCCGAAGGGACAAACTCCAAAATGTTTCTCGTACAGGAACAGAACGAACGATTATCATTTAATGTGTACCGTTTTCGTACAAAAAAAAATCTGAAAAAAATACTGCGCATGATCAGAAACAGTAAACAATAAAAAAAAGCCTTTGTCATATGAGAATCTTCGTAAGAATTTTCCTACGAATTTTCTTCCATCGGTTCTGATTTGCTGTGAAACATCGAGAAAAATAGGACGAACGTTCGCCCGATTTTCTTATAGTGTGTACCCCACTTAAGAAAGAGACTGGGCAAAAATGGCATCCATGGTAGAGTTCCAAGGCCAAAGCCACTGCTGACCAAAAAGAACACAAAGGCTCATCTCACATTTACCAAAAAACATCTTGATTATCCCGAAGACTTTTAGGCAAATATTCTGTGGACTGATGAGACAAAAATTTTACTTTTTGGAAGGTGTGTGTCTCATTACATCTGGCATAAAACGAATACAGCATTTCATAACGAGAACATCATCCCAACAGTCAGACATGGTGGTGGTAGCGTGATGGTCTGGGGCTGCTTTGCAGCTTCAGGACCTGGAAGACTTACCATAATTGATGGAACCAGGAATTCTGAGCTCGACCAGAAAATCCTAAAGGAGAATGTCCGGCCATCTGTTTGTGACCTCAAGTGCACTTGGGTTATGCAGTAGGACAATGATCCAAAACACAACAGCAAGTCCACCTCCAAATGGTTCAAACAAAGCAAAATTTAGGGTTTGGAGTGGCCTAGTCAAAGCCCAGAATTAAATCCAATTGAGACGCTGTATCATGACCTTACACAGGCCGTTCATGCTGGAAAACCCTCCAATGTGGCTGAATTAAAACAATTCTGCAAAGAAGAGTGGGCCAAATTTGCTCCACAGCAATGTGAAAGACTCATTGCCAGTTATTGCAAATGCCTGATTGCTCGAGTATATACGGTAATGCATGTAGGATTTACTTACTGGAATCCATCTGCCCTTGGCTCCTCCAGATAAAATAAAAATGCCCCAGAAGACTTCTGGTATGTAGAACATAATTTTGGCTTGGTCCATAAATCAGGAAGCAACTGAGGAAATGTAAAAAAAAAAAAAAAAGAAGAAGTTTCAAACAATTGAAATATAATATACCTTCCTATCTATTTACTAATGCTAGCAGCAAGTGGTTTTAAAGTCCACATTTTTTTGATATTGTAAAGCAAAACTGTTAGCACTATATAAATCCTCTATATTTAATAATAAAAATACCTTCATGCATTCAATGCATAAAGGTAAAAAATCTTCTGTGTTACAAGATCCTCCCAACCACCCCTTATGCCGCGTACACACGAGCGTTTTTTTTCTGTCTGAATAAACTCTGAAGGTTTCTCCAATGGAATTCCGCTCAAGCTGTCTTGCACCAAAGTCCGACCGTCAAGAATACGGTGACGTACAACACGTACGGCGGGACTAGAAATAGGAAGTGCAATAGCCAATAGCTTCCGTCTCGTACTTGCTTCAGAGCATGCACCGTTTTTGGTGCGTCGGAACAGCATATAGACGAGCGGTTTTCCCGATAGGAATTGTTTCCGTTGGAAAAATTTAGAACATGTTCTCTTTCTAGGTCTGTCAGAATTTTCGATGTAAAAAGTCAGATGGGGCATACACACGGTCGGAATATACGATAAAAAGCTCCCGTCTGACTTTTTTTGTCGGAAATTCCGCTCGTGTGTACACAGCATTACACTTAACTGAGCCCGATCACGATCCACGCTGTGCATTAGAGCAGCGGCTCTCTCCATCCTCACAGCATAGATTGATAGCAGCAGGAGCCACTGGCTCCCGCTGCTGTCAATAAAATTCTGTGATGGAGCGGGGGCTGAGCCACTCTGTATAAAAAGACGCAGGGGGGGGTGGCTCGGGAACAAGCATTCACAAGTGCCCCCATAGAAATTTGTTTTCTATGGGGGGCATTTGCCAAAGAGGAAAAGCCAAGGGCCCCAACAGAGGTGGATTGGGGCTGCTCTGTGCAAAACCATTGCACAGAGCAGGTAAGAATGACTTGTTTATTATTTTATTTAAAAATCAAAGCTTTACAATCACTCTGCTGACTTCCATCATCTAATCGTATGCAAGTAAAACTTTGCATGTGATTGGGTATTCTTTGCAAAGTAGAGCTTTACCTCTTAGTAATCCTCTGGAGCAAACACACTTGCAAAGTGTTCAGTCTCTTTGCCCTTTAGTAAATCAACCCCTATGTGTGTTCTGTTTTGTTGGCGTTTCGAGTGCTCTGTACTGTGTATGGTGTGCTCAGTGCTGTTTAGTTAGTGCTGTGTATAATCTGCACTGTTTATGCCATGTTTGCTCTGTGTGCTTTGCACTTTTTATGCTGTGGGTTAGTACTTTGAGTGCTCTATGCTGTGTTCAGTCTGTGCTGTTTATGCTATTCTGTTGGTGCTGTGTATGCTTTGTGATGGTTATGCTGTGTGTGCTGTTCACTTTTTTTTTTTAGTTTAATTTGCTCTGCGCTGTAGATGTTATGTGTGCTTTGTGCATTTTCTGATCTTGATTGGCTCTGTGTGTGTTCTGTTGTGTGTATGCAGCATGTGCTCTTTGCATTGCATGTCCTGTGCTGATTTACTGCATGTGTGCTCTGTGCTGTTTATATAGTTTCGGTTTGTACTGCTGTAAACTGTGTGTATGCCGGGTGTGTGCTGTAAAAGGACATACAGTCACTCCAGAGTCAGTGTACTGTACTATGGTTAGGGTATAGAAAGCAACATCATCTTCATAATTATATGGATTAGAGCAGGGGTCTCCAAACTGTGGCCCTTTACTTAACTTAATCTGGCCCCTGGGGCAATATTCCATCCACTGACACCAGTAATGGGGCATCATTCTTGTTGCTGACACCAACCATGGCGCACTATTCCTCAAACTGACACCATCAAAAGGGCACAGTTCCTTCCATTGACACCAATGATGGGGCACTAGTCCTCCTACTAATACCAAAGACATGGTATTGTTTACGCCCACTGGACACCTGAACATTTTCTATTCCTAAATGGTCCTAGTTCGGCCCCCCTAAAGTCTAAAGGACCGCAAACTGGCCCTTTGCTTAGAAAGTTTGGAGACCCCTGGTGTAGAGCACTGACCTTTTCTGTGTCTGTGCAAAGAACCGCGCCACCAAATGTTAAAATCTATTTTTTATTTTGGGTCACTCAGGTTGCTAAGAAACAACAAGGACTTGACATTGCTCACCTTTTAGCTACTTTTGGTAAATAAACCATTTATTTTTAGATGGCATCAACAAAATAAAAGAGTGTTACGGAAAGAAGAGTTATAACTTTATTGGAACATCTGTAGTTAAAAGTCTCCAGACAACCTTTAGAATACTTGGATTCCTCCAACCAAGAGTTACAATTACCAACCCGCAGGCTGGAGTAATAGAATATACATATATATATACAGGGCTTTTTTCTCAAACAATGGGTGCTGGAACTCAACCACGACCCCCCAAAACCCCTCCCCCCACACACACACCCTCCAAATCACATCAAATAGTGGGTGTGGTCATACTTTACAAACAGTAGAAGGGTCTTAAAGGGGCGTTAAATATCAGGATTGCATTACATACAGAGTGTAGACTTCATGGGGGTTACACACAGAGTGCAAAGCTGTCACTTGTAAACACAGAAACCAGACTTCTGTGTTTACAAGTGATTGTGGTGAGCAGGCACCAAAGGGTCTGAGTTTCACCAAGTTCCCCCTGAAAAAAAAGCCCTGTGTGTATATATATATATATATATAATTTGTATGCATTCTTTCTTTTTTAAGTAATGATCATTTTACAAAGAATACAAATTGTAATAACTTATTCAGTAAAAAAAAAATTTTTTTAGGTTATCCCCAACAGTTATTGGTAGGTAGGTAGGTAAGAAGGAGGTGTTTTAGCCACGCCCCTAAGGAACCCACTAGACCCACTCACCTCCCAGAAGCAGCTGCTGGTCTTGTGTTCAAGGAGCTGGGTGTCACGTGTCTTTTGATGTCTTTCAGAGTACACCTGCGCCATCTGATGGCTGACATATGCAAGTTCTATGTTTTCCGTGACACCTCCACACCTGCTTAGTGCAGTACCTGAGCCAAAGGCTTCCACAAGTTGCTGTGAGCTGTAATAAGCTATGACATGAATGAGTCTCAAGCTATGAATCCATAAACTTCTTTAATTCCTCTTGTTTGTCTACCTTGAGCATATGACTGATACAACTGTTGCAGGTGCTCCAAGACTTTCTTCTCTATGGAGCAATATGCAGTGAATTTTTTCATAATAGCTTAGGAAGCGATGGAGTCTTATTGGACATCTTTTTCGACAATGGAATGCTCTAAAAGACTACATGAGTGTGAGTGCTGAAATGCTTTAACTAGTCCTGTACATTCATAAACTGCTAAGATCTCCCGCTGAGGAGCCAGTACAGATAGATTGTGCAAGTCTCTGAGATGAACACTGAACTATAATGGTGTCCTTCATCACTTTTCTGGTGATCCTCAGGTTTGCGCACTCCATTCTTTTAATACACTTGTAAAGTCAGACACCTGCTGTGGACTGGATCTACGTTGCATCCTTTGTGCTTTACACCTCACTTAGCATGGCCGACTGCTGGAAATCCTACCAGATATTTGCAAATATGACTGTAGTTGAATTGTTAGCAGAATTCCATTTCCTTGTGGGAGGGTCTAGGCTTTCTCTCTAACCAAAACACAGCCTCTGACCAGGAGAAGCCTGAGGAAAAGCATTATGTCTATTTCTCCAACTAAGTTCTTTCTATGAGAGAACAATGGCGACCTTTGTCCTGTTTCATCTACCCTGAGCTGAACAAAACCACTGTCAAAATAGAGATCCCTTTCCTAATATCTCCTTATATCTTCCACAATAGATATTTGAAAAATGACAAGTACCCTGAGTTGTACTGTAGAGCCTACAAATAGACCCTGAAAAGATGCCAGCAGACAATTTGGACACTCACAGCTATGAGGCCTCAGTATTGTGACATATTTATCACCCTGATCAGCCCATTAGTTGTTTTTTTCTTTTTTTACGAAGAAAGGTACCTACACCAAAATGTGACAGAGAATATTTTGAACTTTTATAAGGAACTGAATATCTTCATTTGATACATTCCTGCAGTAACCAGATGTCCTGCACCCCTAATCTCTGGAGGTAGATGCTTCAGACAGGGGGGCAGGGCTGGGCCTTTGGGTAGGCAGAAGAGATGAATACTTCAGTGGGAAGGGCACACAACAAAAAAAAAAAACGGACCTGCAACCTATGCTGCAGAAGTAAACCAAAGCTCCTGGAGGGAGCACTGTTTGGCCTTTTCACCTTGGGAAAAAAAAAGGCTTGTCCCGGTCCGCATAGATGACATGGTCCTCATACAGTAGAGTACAAGCTTCACCCTTGTAGGCTTTTCTAAAATGTTATAACTGGTCAAGAAAAACTGTTCAATTGGAGATCAGGGGATACACTTTACGATACTCGCTGTAGAAAGAGTGGCACAACTGTTTTTCAGACAGCAAGCAATCCGATCACCATCAGAACCACAAACCCCTACACTACCTGCTGTAATCCCATAGGCTCATTTGATATACAGAAATGTATTTCTGTTGCTTTTGAGTCCGGGCTGAAGATTCAGACCTAGAGTCTACACGCCTTCATCTCTACACCCAACAACGACATATGTGCAATGGTGCATTGCCATCATATTCTGGAGGGCCCACTTGTAAGATGTTGGGGCACCAAAGAATCTACTCATTTCATACACATATTGATGGCCCATGATGAAGATTTAGTAACAGTTTGTGCCATCAGGCCACAGGAAAACCATTGTCTAATGAGCAAATTACAGATAACTAGATAGGCCGTTACCTCTTGTAGATAGGTAGACAGACAGACATACAGACTTGTAGATAGATAAACAGATAGAAGACTGTTTTAAAATCTGAATACCTTAAAAAAACACCTAAAACATTTTTTGATTAAAAGGTATTATATTTTTCTTGGACTTTTGTGTCTTCCATCCGCAGTATAAAGAGCAGTCTAAGCTGGTCAACACACAGATAGAGAAGTTCCACTGAACTTTGCTTACCATATTCAAGTCAAGAAATCACACAAATTGTCACCTTTCTTTGTGGTACCTCAATCTAAAAGTTTCCTTTAGTTTACAGACTTTTTTTTACATTCCCTTCCTGCTGTTTGGCTTTACACCAGAAATATATAGTTACATATGTCATCCTTCAGATTGTCTCTATTACATCAGCCAATACATGGTTCTGGTCCATATTATCCTGGTTGGTTCCAAACTCATAATTCCTTCCAGATACTTAAATACTCTCATTCCTCCCTGTAATTCTGAGATGATATTTCTGGTATTTCTATTCTGCTCAGTTGAGTTTATAAGATAAACAAATCTTAGATTCTACCATCTCTAGGGGCAAAACCATGAATTTGGTGGCTTGGAAAGGTTATAGACATTCTGAAAATTCCAGGTCTCACAAGATCTACATTCTCTTTGCTTCATTAACATCTTAAAGACCTCATCAGGGAAGGGTAAGTGTATGTTCACATGAAGTAAACTACTCCTGCCTGCTTACCCCTCTGACCTAAAGTATTCCACCCAGGGCTTATTTTTCTCAAAAAATAGGTACAGGAACTCAACCCCTACCCCCCCCCCCCCCCAGTTGCCTCCCTGCACACTGTAGTTGGCTCTGCCTCTCTCACTTTTAGAGAGATCATCCAGTGGGGGTGTTGGCATATGCACTGTACCTCGGGTACCTGCATCTCCATTGTCCTCATCCTGCACTCAGTGGGAGCCGCTCAGGAGATCAGGTCTGTGGGAGCCATTGGTCGACAAGCTGTCACTTGTAAACACAGAAGTCCGACTTCTGTGTTTACAAGTGATAGTGGTGAGCAGGGAGTAGATAGGGCCTGAGCCAGATTTCCACCAAGTTCTAGCTGAAACATAGCCCCAATTCCACTCTCTTTGCCCCAGAAGCATACTTGCATTATTTCTTACAGCCAAGGTCTTCCTCATTGTTTATAGCCTGGGGCCAAACTCTTGCCACTGATCACGCTTACACAGTGGATCCTCATAGACTATGATAGTATAGGCTCCTGGGCATCTCTAGTCTTAGCAAGTTAACATTCTTTTGTGTGTACTATATCAGTGCCTGAGCAAAACATTCCCTCTGGTCCCTCTGAGCATTAGTATGTGTACTGAGAATCTGGACGTCCCAATTACTCCTCTGAAACCTGATGTCAGTTTGCCTCCTGCCTCATCCTTCTGGCTGGTTTGCCTGAATGTTGTCTACCTTACCTTCAGCTGGACTACACATTTGTACAACATTTTGGTACTCTACCTCAGCCCAAAGGTCACAACCTGGGAATGCCAAACCCACACTGCCTCAAGGGGGACCCTGACAAAGGGCAGGCACACTATAGTCTTAGTGCATTCAGGGAAACCACACCTACCCATGGCAACACACAATATGCAAACTGGTGCTCAGCATGAACAATCTGCTGCCCATAGTATGCAGTCTAGCTGTCATTGTGCAGGTTGTGTGTGGACTATGGCACCCCCTCCACATAAAAGTTTAATACGCCATCTCTGGGAATGAGTTCATCTGGCAGCAGGAAGTAGTGTAATGGCAGTGTGATCATAAAGAGAAGCTGAGCTGTCAGCATGTCAGATCGGTAACAATCTCTAACAAATATAACTACAAGCTGATATTTTATTTAGAGGTAAAGAAGGACATTAGATCGCAGTGCACCTTGTTTTAAGGCCGATGTTATAATCTTTGCATTTTAGTTAATAAACTCTGGAGCTGAATAATAGAATCCCTTCTGTCATCGGGCCTCAGCTTCACTTTGTAATATTAAGTACAGTATAATTGTAGCAGATTAAATTACTGGGAATACATACAGAGGAATGATATGGAGAGCATTGTAGAGTTTATTGTCCTTCTCTGTCACAAGCTTTAATAATGGGAAACCGTCGTAAAACTGCCCCATAGTGGATAGCCGGATCTGTCACTGACTCGTCCTTTCCACGTCGCAGCTTCCTATCACAATGGATCTCATTCTCCAGGTGATTTTTTTTTTTTTAGATTTAAAAACCCACCAAGTTTGGGAACTGTGGGTTTCCACTTACCTTCCACATAACTTTGACTGCAGATTGCTAGACCTTTAATGATAGTGGTCACGGTGCACCTGGGTCAAAGAATGGTGTTAACCCCCCTGGCCAGCTCTCCTTCTCCCCCACCTGACTGCTCCCACTTTTCTTTTTCAATACATTTTTTATTTTAACAGGAGTGGCAATACTTTTCCACAGAACAAAAGATAGTTCACAACCATGACAGAATACAAAATACAAAGAGAGATATTCATATGGTTAACAAAGCCATAATCGTTGGTGAGCAACACCGTTTCTCACATTTGTACTAGTTTAGAAATAGCAGAACTCTAGGGCCTGTCTAGGTTCAAGTGAGAGATCAGAAAGAAGGTAGCAATTGATGGGGGAAAAGAGAAGAGGAGGAAAGAGAAAAAAAAGGGGGGGGGGTAAGGGACAGGGGGTGACCCAGTCACCCCCCATGCCAAATAGAATGAGCTCTGTTAATCAAGATGATGGCGAGGCTACAGCTGAGAGGCTAAGGGGGGTCTGTTCTTTGTAAATGAAATAAGGGGTCTAGACTTTCCAATATTTCTCATCTTGCTCTTTCAGCACTATAGTAAGGTTCTCCATTTGGTGGATTACAGTTATCCTGGCTAGCCAATGAAATCTGGTTGGCGGGGTGGTACATTTCCACAATGCCAGGATACACGCCTTTGCAGCAGTTTAAAGATGTTATAAAAGGACATTTTTTGGTATTTTTTGATGGACAGGATATGTAATAAGAAAGCTGCTGGATTACCTCCAAGAAACATACTTGTTTTAAAGGTTTGGGCTACCATTGTCCAAAATTTTGGGCATTCCTAAAATATGTGAAGAAGGGTACCCTCAGGCTCCAGACAGCACCAGCAGGCATTTTAAACTTGCGGGAACATCCTAAGCAACACTGCCAGTGTTCTGTACCATCTAGTAAGGCGTTAATATCCTCCCTCTTAATAGCTACTCACCAGGGATGCCTTATGAGCAAAATCCTGTCTTTCTGAGATTGAGAAAAAGTGACCTTGAGATCCCTTTCCCATAATTGTAGGAAAGAGAGTTCACGTGGCGCTCTCAGCCCAATCAGTGAAGCATATAAGTGCGACAAAGAATGTTGCAGCGGTTCATCTATTAAGCAAGTTTGTTCAAATGTGGATGGCGTCTGCTGCGGGCAATAAGTGCAGATACACACAAAGCCATGTGTGACAAAGAATGTTGAGGTCAGATGAGAATTTCGATCTCTCTGCTCATCATCAGACAGTTATCAATCAAGAAGTGTAAAAGCCTGAAAGATCTTCGCTGTGTTATTGCGTCAAGTCTAGAGTTCCTCTGGCCCAGTTGAAAAGCTGGTGTGTCAAGAATAGGGATTAGTAGACTCAGGTGGAGCAAAAGAGTGGTGGTTTTGAAGATGGTTTTCAGTGTTCATAAGGTGGTGCCGACAGTTGGGCGTAGTTTGACCGCTGACGGAATATCGATGTCTGATAGCCATGGAAGTGCTTCCAAGGGCAGGTCAACTGTTGCCTACTCCATGTGCACCAGTAGTTTCGAATCTTGTTGCACACACCAATCAACTACTCTTGCTAAATGTGAGGCTTTGTGATATTTGACTGGATCAGGAAATCCAATCCAACCTCTCTTCTTGGCAAGCGATAAGATAGCCCTGCGCACTCTTGCTGACTTACTGGCCCACAAAAATCTCAAGAATCTGGATTATAGGTTTATGAGAAATCCTCCTGGAGGGAGTTTGATAGGTAAGGCCTGGATTAAATACTGTTTATAAGTTAGGGCATCACATTCATCTTTATGATATTGGCCCTACTGCTTCCACTTCCACTCCCTACCCCCCCCCCCTTTTCTGCCCTTCTTTCTGTACTTTTTGATGTTCTCTCATTTTGACATTAGCAAAACCTCCAGTGCCCAAACTTCACTTGTATAGTCATCCATTCTCTCCTCTTTCTGGAACTTCATGGCTACCACACTGCACTACAAAGTATTATACATCTCTGGGTGTCTTTTCTATGTCAATACCATAATACAAATGAAAACTTGAGTTTTGTACTTCACATATGTCAAAATCAATATATTTCAAAAACAATTCATTACCAGGCAGAGAACTGGAGACATTGGGGTTGATTTACTAAATAGGTTGTTCCCATATGCAAGATATTTTGCAATTTGCAAGGGAAATTCCCCCAGAGCTTAGTGAATAAGGTAATGCTCTGCTGATTTCCATCATCCAATCATGTGCAAGCAAAAATTCATTTTTTTTCCTTCTATGTGATTGGATATTCTTTGCAAAGTAAAGCCAGGCACACACTACAGTTTTTTTTGTGCAACCCCATGGGTTGCACAAAAAAACCTGACAGCTCTGGTTGGGAGCCGCTGTACTAACCATGCAAGGTTAGTCCAGCGATCATGCCTCGCTGATCTGTTGTGTTCTGACAGGGGGGTGGCCCCCCACTAGAACACTCCGATCATCGCTCTCTGCCATTGGCTGATAGCGCTGATTGGGAGTCGGTCAGCTGCTGGTTTCCCGTCAAACACATGGGCAGAATGTCAGCCGGTATTTTTTGTACCGGCAAATGTGTACGTGGCTTAAAGTAAAATGTAAACCCCATTCATGAATATGCACATATATCTGCAGTGTTTTCTCATCTCTCTTCAAAGCCCTAAGTCCCCTGGCTGTCTCCTGCTCCGTTCTTCTGTTATCAGCATAATAACTTCTGACAAGTTTTCATTGTGAATTTTGTGTCAGGGTGGGTGCTAACAATAGATTATCAGAGAGCTGGTCTTTTCACAGCACAGCTCTGCACGCCTCTGTGGCGAGGGGGTGTGTGCCTTTCCTCCAGTTCCCATCAGTTGTCTCAGTGTATAGCAAGAACCCACACCCACAGGTGAATCAGGAATAGAAAATGATATAATAATTAATATATTATCTAACTCCCGGAAGGAAGAGACATCACAGGCTTTGTTTGCAGGTAAGTGCCACATAATGGTATGCTTTTACTTTGGGAATAAAGAGGAAGTAAAACCCATCAGGGGTTTACTTCCTCTTTAAGTTTGGGAAGGGTAGAGTGTATAAAAGACCATTTTTTTCAGTATGTTTGGCAACATGTCTCGCTGTATACAATTTTTCTGTATTTTTTTTCCCCACTTTTTTGTAAATTTGTTGCAAAATTTCCAACATGGAGATCCTGCCAGTAAGAAGAATTCCTGTTGTAGACTGACAACGCTGAAGCTGGCCATACATGGGTCAGTTATTTTCCACAGGTTCGATGCAGATGCAGGAATCCTCCTCGCTGTGTCATTGTAGTCTTGACAGCGGGACTCCCCCACTGTGAGAATACACTGATCAGTGATGCAGCCGGTTGGCTGCAAGCGCTGATCAAAGAGAAATTTTTCGATAGATCAACTTCTCATGAACAGGAAAGGCCATAGATGCATTGAAATTTAATTTTCGATCCATGTATGACCAGCTGAAATCACTATAAAAAAAAAAAGAATAATAGTGAAGCGCTTTCACCTCCGAAGCTGTAAAGTGACAAGTGTTTAAAAAAAAAAAAAAAATAATAACACACACATATATAGCATAAAATAAAAATATGGTGCAAAAAAAATAAAAATGCAAAAAATCTTTGTAGTCCCATATACCATGCAATCTCTGTGCAATCAGCAACCAAAGTTTCAAGCTACAATTGTTAAATCTCCTCCATAGGAGTTATGTGACAATGTCTGAGATAAACCTCTGGTCGTGAGGGAAATATATATTCATCCAACTAGCAGACTTCCTGTCCCAGAACCCAATGAAGAACAATGCAGGAAACATCCATCTTTGCTTGCACTGGGTTGTCTTGCAATAAAACCAAATGTGAAATCTTGGTCCCCGTGTAGGAATTTCTGTATCAATTATCTTTATAAATTGTTTGGTCGACGTTCGGGTCATGCGGCCACCATCTGGTTGATATGATGTCGATGGTTATTGGTATATAGACCCTGAATAGAGTCTCTTCGCTGATATTACAAGCGCTCACTTGTAATGAACATAATCTACGAGGGTTCTTTGTACCCATTGTTTCTTCTGTCACATTAAGCGACCTTGGATGTGTCAATGAATTCATGAAGAGCTGAAATATTTATCCAAGCAGCCAACATATGGCTGTGATGGCGGTCGGCGGAATAGGCCCCGGCTCCGATGCTACAACATGCTTAATTCACATTTTGTCACCTTTTCTTGTTAGAAGGTCACAGTTGTAATGTGAAGCGCTGCATACACTCGAGCCGGATTGAATTTGTCTGTTATTGTTTGTTAAATGAGATAAGTCTCGCAGACGCGTGCCGAGAAATCTCTCTGGATTGTTATGACCATCGCAAGCTTTATGAATTGTTCTAGCGCTGGACAGATGCCGTCTATGGCCTGGGGGGTGACAGTGCGGTGAGATGATCTCCCCGCCACTCTATAGGCGAGGAAAGTGACTGTCACAGCACGTGCCGGCTCAAGTTTGCACCTTTTGTTTCATTCTTTTATTTGCCACGTGCCCTGTGTGATGACAATAAGTGACACCTCACAGGGTCGTAAAAAACCCTGAAAGTTGTTCAGATCATTTAAACATTCATGCCGTCTGCTCGCTTTCAGCCTGGGGCTCCTTGCAAGCTGAACCTTATTCTGGGTAATAAGCTGTTGGGAAAGTTCCCCTTGTGAACTGTAGGTGCTGCAGGTGAGTTATAGAAGAGATCTCACCTGGCTGTTCATCCTCTATACGCTCTACTAATCTGTATATAATATGTGGTGGAGTGATAAATTAAAACTGACCTTCGCCCTCTTCTTAAACACTTTTCATAATTTTCCTTCTCCCCCTTCTGTTACACAATCACACATTAGGGGTTTGATATACTAAAGGCATATAAGCTGGTCACTTTGCAAGGGAATTAGTGAGTGTGGTGCAGTTTCACTTTAGAAAAAAATACCCAAGCACGTGCATAAAAAATTGCAAAATATGAGGGACAAATGGCGCTCCCTGTAGGTAATAAGTATGGTGAACCTAAAAGGTATAGGTGAAAAAGTGCGTACCTATAAAGAGTATCTCCCTTATTAATCCTGCTAGGTGTAAAGTAGATGTTATGATATAGGTGGGGTGTGCCACCCTAAACTTATCCACCCTGTAAATAAGAATATTATTGAACTGCTCCAATCTGTGAATCCCAGTGCTAGTGAGCGTGAGCAACTTAATAAATAGAAAATAAATAAATAAAAAATATAGAAACACAAATATAAATGATGTGTAGTGTGTATTATAAATGTGGCTGATTAGATACGTGGCTAGACCACAGGGGAAGGGAGGTAGCAGCTGGCCAGCTAGCATGTATCCTCTACCCAACTAGCAGTGTATCCATAATATTAACCATTAATACAAGTAGATTTAGAATTGTACCAAAACCACCAATGGTGAGTGCCTTTGGTAATGTAATGCCGCGTACACACGAAGGGACTTTTCCCGGCGGACCTAATCCAGCGGACAATCCGCTGGACTTTCCAGCTGGGTCCGCTGGACTAAAAAGCGAACGGACTTGACCACACACGATCACACAAAAAGTCAGACGGTTCACGCGATGACGTACAGCACGTACGACGGGACTAGTAAACGAAAAATACTAGAAAAATACTTGCTACTGAGCATGCGTCCTTTTTGGTCCGCCGGACCATACTACACACGGCCGGATTGTCCGCTGGACTGCCAAGTCCAGCGGATAATTTAAAACAAAACTTAAAATTTAGTCCGCCGTACTTTGGCCAAAAAAAGTCCGCCGGCCCACACACGAGGGGATTATCCGTTGGACTTCGGTCCAGCGGATAATCCCCGGGATAGTCCCTTCGTGTGTACGCGGCATAAGAGCCAAGTGAGCAGTGTGCTATAAATATGCAAGTGACAGTCCCAATACAAAAGAGCAAAAATTAAAAGTGAATAATAATAATAATAGAAAAAATATAAAAAAATAATAAAAAACCTGTGTATAAACCATACACTCAGTGTGTAAAAGTTGAACAGTCCAAAAATACGGCTGTGAAAAATACAAAAATCATATGTATTAAAGGAAGGGAGTCCAATCCTATGCAGGGGCCCACAACAAGATCAATAGGCAATGTGTTGATGAGTGGGTGAGGATATAAGGGTAACAGTTGTGAAGATAATTCCACCGGTGACTTGTAGTGCTTCAGGCAGTAGTAGGTGACTGTTGTGCTGCCCCCCCAAGGTTCCCTCACTCACCAGACGTAGGTACCCCTGCAGGGGTGAACAGCATGGGAATATGGATGTCGGATGGTCCTCCTGGTGGTAATCTGGATCAGGTCCTAGTCCAGTAACTTTCTCCAGTGAATGCAGCCAACACCCTCAGATGCGGGGGAGGGGGAATACCCCAGATGGTGCTCGGATGGTGCCTCACAGAAAAAAACAGAAGGATATACCCATGTGTGGTATCAGGTTGCTAATTTATTGATGAATTTAAAATTGGAATTAAAATAAAAATAAGAATAAAACCCAGGGTGTCTCACAGGACCGGCCTGGTTCCACCGTACACAATAAAAAGTAGCAAGCAGGGGCGGTTTAGGGCTGGTTTGCTGTTTGCGCTCCACAAGCGTACCAAGCCTCTAAGTCCCGCTCCGGAAATGACGTCAGCACGCCTTACCGGTTTCGTTATTGAACGTTATCAAAGGCGCCCAGTTTAGGGTGGCACACCCCACCTATATCTTAACATCTACTTTACACCTAGCAGGATTAATAAGGGAGATACTCTTTATAGGTACGCACTTTTTCACCTATACCTTTTAGGTTCACCATACTTATTACCTACAGGGATCGCCATTTGTCCCTCATATTTTGCACTTTACATATAAATTGCCCTCTAGGGGGTTAATTTTTTTACGGACAGGCCGCACACCTTATTCCCGGTCCTAAGCGCGGAGATCTTCCATAACAGAACGTGCATAAAAAATGCCCAAAAAAACCACATGATTACATAATGGAAGTCAGCAGTGTTTTATCTCATTCACTAAGCTCTTGTGCATATTACCTTACAAAGTGTACAGCCTGTTTGCCTTCAGTAAATCAACCCCTTATGCCCCGTACACACGATCCAAATATCGGACGACCGATCGTATGACCGTTTTTCGGTTAACAATCGCAAGTAGAGATTGAATAGCCAATAAAGTCACGAAAATTCTCGTACGATAGGAAAAAAAAATCGGAAGTGATGTCCATGTGTTGTAATGTATTTGTATTTTCGGACGACAACTATACTGACTAAACGAAAATCGTACGATCTGTAATCGTACGAGGAAAATTTCTGTGCATGTCCGATCAAATAATATCAGAAGAACGGTCGTGATCGGCTGTCGGAAGTAGTGTACACACGATCTGAAAATCGCACGATCCTCCCTCGGACGATTGTTTTCGTCCGATATTCGGATCGTGTGTACCGGCCATTAGGCACGATTCACACGGCTGCCACCCAAAAGCCATGTGACTTGCTTGCGACTTCCTTGTGACGTTCGTGATTTAACATTGCAGTCTATGGCATTCAAGTCACACAAGTCACAGAAAAGTAGTGTAGGAAACTTTTTTTTTGTTGCCGCAACTTGAGTCGCATTGATCGCATTGGGAAAAGGTGAGTTTTTTTATTCATATATAAAATACAAGTTTCCTGTGAATGGCTGAGCAGCGTTCTGCCTAACTCGATTCTATTCTAGCAGCAGATGGGACACAACATTTGTTTCATCGCAGTTTTGGGGTTGTATTCGATATGTGCAAAAAGAGATCACACAAATACTTAGACAATTATTAAAAGTACTTTACAGATAAAGAAAATATTAGAAAATATAACAATAATACTTAACTAAAGATGCTGTTTCACTATGGATTCCCATCCACTTTTTGCGGTATGGCCGACAAGGTTCAGACAGATGCCTCATGGCAGTTCTGATGTGAGACTGAATACTCAATAAATGCCCATGAAAGTGTTGCTTTTCTAGTGGGAAGTGCTGCAGAGGAAATTATCTACTTTGAGGCGTGGTTAGGTTGAAGTGTGATAGCAGTAGAGCTGAAACAACTAATCGATTAATCGACAACTAATCGATTATGAAATTAATCGATTACTATTTTCATAATCGATTAATCGGCCAGTAACATAATGGGGTTAAAAAAAACTAAAATGAGCCCTTTATAGTATAAAAAGAGAAAATAATTGCTACTGTAAATGACTTTCACAGTTCTACAGTAAAATGTTTTACCCCTACAGTAGTGATTATCTGCTTTTTTTGTTGTACTGTAAAGGGCCAATTTTAGTTTTTTTTTTAACCCCCATTATGTTACTAAACGTCTCAGGTCTGGTTCACACTTATGTGTTTTTTGGTGCTTTTTGCAGAAACGCAGTACAGTTTATGTACATGGTTTCCTATGGGACACGTTCACATCTATGCTTTTTTCAGCCGCTGCTGTTTGGAAAGGGTCGGGGACTTTTTTTTTAAAGCCAAACGGTGCTTTTTTGGTTTAATATACTTCAATGAAGAAGCTGCACAAAAGCATGTAATGCGTTTTTGCAGCAATTTGTGTTTTTTAATCTGCCCAACAACTAAGTGGTTTAAATATTTTGCTCCCCAGCCATATAGTTGGTTACTTATATTTACCACTGCATAGAGATATTTAAGAATAAATAGCTTTTTTTTTAAACTTTACATATTAACTAAATTATACACCACACTTTTTTTTAAGGTTATTAACCGATTAATCGATTATCCTAAACAATCGGCCAACTAATCGATTATGAAAATAATCATTAGTTGCAGACCTAGATAGCAGGCATTTTTTTTTAGATCTCCGCAAGGTGGATTTTTATACTTTGATCTCTTTGGCACTTGGCTTGGTCTAGCTCAGCTTTGCTGAAACAAAAGGCTTTGCCACTGGCAATAATTACTGGGGAAAATGACTAATGCCCCGTACACACGGTCGGAAATTCCGACCACAAAATCCGCCCGATATCACGTACCTTACAGCGGAGTCCGGATGCTGGGGATGGCCTCGTGCACGGTTCCGGTCCAAACACCCCTGGTGGTGGGAACAGGGAGTGCTGGGGCACGAAAGGGTGCAAGTGCCTGCGGCTGGTAGACTGGTGCTTGGAAGTACTGGTTCCTCTGAAGAGCTGGTGTTCACGTTGGTATCCAAGGCTGTGTGCAGCAACAGCCGAACAGATGGATGTAGGCACCGCGAGGTCAAGACAGGAAACAGGTCGGCAACTGGCTGGCAAGCAAAGTACAAGGCAGAGGGCAAGTTCGTGGTCAAAAAGCAGGCAAGTAGGTCGGCAACTGGCTGGCAAACAGGGTACAAGGCAGAAGGCAAGTTCGTGGTCAAGGCAGGCAATAGGTTGGCAACAGGCAGGTGAAAAGGTACCGAATCAGAGAGCAGAGCCGTAGTCCAGGGATCCAAGCTGAGGTCAAACCAAAGGAAGCAATCAGTAAGCGGGGTCAATCCAGGAAGGGTAACAGGAAAACCAGGTGAATCAGGACCAAGGTAGGCAGGAACTTCAGGCAGGTATTCAGGAGATAAGACTGAAGACGATCCAGCACTGACACCATGTGAAGGCCCTGTTTATATAGGGCGCCTTGTGCTGGGATTGGTGGAGGTACGGGTCCGTGCGTGATTACGCGCACACGTTCGTGCTGACGTGGAAGTGCGTGCCCTCGTTCGTATTGACAAACGAGGGCGCGCACAGGTCAGCGTTGGTACGTGGGTACGCCCGCACGTTCGGTTTCGTTGAGAAGGCTGCGCATGGGTATTGGCGCTTGCCGAACGGAGATTAACCCCTACTAGACGAGGACGGGCATGGAACGCGTGAGTTCTCTGACATTGCCCCCTCCTTAGGGGCAGCCTCCGGATGCCTCTTTGAAACGAACCCTGGGAGCGGGAACGATGAAAAGCCTGTATAAGTCTCTGGGCATGAAGATTCGTTCTTGGTTCCCAGGAATTTTCTTCTGGGCCAAAACCTTTCCATTTAATTAAATATTGGTCCTCACCTTGCCGTTTTCTGTGATCCAGGATAGCTTCAATTTCAAATTCCTCTTCCCCATTCACTCGGATAGCCTCTGGAGGTCCCACTTCACGATCTGGAAAGGAATTTGGAACATCAGGTTTAAGTAGGGAGACATGAAACACCGGATGTATCCTGAATGAGGCAGGGAGTTCAAGTTCATAGGCCACTGGGTTGACCTTTCTCTTGACAGGGAAAGGGCCCAAGTATCTAGGTCCCAATTTCTTGGAGGGGCATGCTAGTTTTAAGTTTGTAGTAGATAGCCACACACGATCTCCTACCTCCAAGTTCAATTCTCCCCTTCTCTTCTTGTCGAAGTATTTTTTGTCATCCTCCTGTGCTTTAGCAATAGTTTCCCTGAGCATCTGGTTGTTGGAGGAAAGGAAATCCAGTCTATCTTGAACAGCCGGTACAGAAGATTCGGGCACAAGTGCGGGTAGAAAGGAGGGATGAAATCCGTAGTTGGAGAAAAACGGTGATTGGTTTGTGGTGGAGTGGATGGAATTGTTAAAAGCAAATTCTGCCAAGGGAAGCAATGAGGCCCAATCCTCTTGGGAAAACGAGGAGAAGCAACGTAGGTATTGTTCCAACGTTTGGTTGGTACGTTCGGTCTGCCCGTTGGTCTGTGGATGGTAAGCTGAAGAGAGACTACATTTAATACCTAGTGCCTTGCATAACGACCTCCAAAACTTGGACGTGAACTGCACTCCACGGTCAGAGACGATGTCACTGGGGATTCCATGAAGTCTGACAATTTCTTTAATGAAGATCCTGGCGGTTTCAATTGCTGAAGGTGTCCCTTTCATGGGAATGAAATGTGCCATCCGAGAAAAGCGGTCTACCACCACAAAAATAGAAGAGAACCCTTTAGAGGGGGGAAGCTCCACAATAAAATCCATGGCGATTTTGTCCCATGGTCTCTCGGGAATAGACAGTGGTTTTAGCAGGCCCCATGATTTATTTTTACTGCTTTTATTTCTGAGACAAATTAGACAAGAGTTAACATAATTCCTGCAGTCCCTGGCCAGATTTGGCCACCAAAAGTGTCTCTGGATTAGATCCATAGTCTTGTGGCCCCCAAAGTGACCCGCCAGAGGATAGTCATGGCAGGCCTGTAAGACGGTGGTGCGTAGGCTTTGAGGGATAAAAATTTTATTGTTGAGCCAAAAAAAAAACATCCTTCTCCTGAAGGTTGATGCCCGGAGGTAATTGTGTTTCCACGGAAGCTTGGCGGAGCTGTGTCATGAAACTGGATTGGGTCAGGAGAAAATTCCCTGCTTGCAGGATAGTATCTGGTGGAGACGGGGTTTCAAGTTCTGTGAACATTCGGGATAAGGCATCGGGTTTAACGTTTTTAGATCCAGGGCGATAAGTAATATGAAAATTAAAACGGGAAAAGAAAAGAGCCCATCTGGCCTGTCGGGGTCTAAGGCGTCTGGCAGTTCTGAGGTATTCTAAATTTTTGTGATCTGTGAAGATCAGTATCGGATGTGCTGCCCCTTCCAGGAGATACCGCCATTCTTCCAGGGCCAGTTTTATTGCTAGGAGTTCTCGGTCACCTACGTCATAGTTCCTTTCTGATACACCTAGTTTCCTGGAAAAGAAAGCCACCGGGTGCATTAGAGACTTGGGTCCCTGGCGTTGAGACAGGATGGCTCCCACTGCACTCTCTGAAGCATCGACCTCCAGAGTGTAGGGTAATGCAGGGTCAGGGTGCTTCAGTACTGGAGCGGAGGTGAATGCCCTTTTTAATTGGTCAAAGGCGGTTTGGGCCGCTGAAGTCCACTGGAAGCGGCTTTGCTTCTTGGTGAGCTGAGTGATAGGTGCGATGATCTTGGAGAAGTTCCTGATGAATTTTCTATAAAAATTTGAGAACCCGACAAAACGTTGCACCCCCTTTTTGTCATTTGGAGGTGGCCAGGACATGATGGCAGAGACTTTCTGGGGATCCATGGCTACACCCCCAGTTGATATAACCAGGCCGAGGAAGTGAATGGTCTGGCGTTCGAATTCACATTTTTCGGCTTTTGCGTAAAGTCCATGTTGCCTTAATCTGCCCAGAACTTGCTTGACATGATCACGATGAATTTCTAGAGAGGTGGAGAATATCAGGATATCGTCCAGGTAGACGATTACAAAGGAATCTAGAAAGTCTCTGAAAATATTATTAACAAAATGCTGAAAAGTGGCCGGGGCGTTGCATAGTCCGAATGGCATGACTAAATATTCGAAGTGGCCAAAACGTGTCCGGAATGCTGTCTTCCATTCGTCACCCTTGCGTATTCTGATCAGGTTATAGGCCCCACGTAGGTCCAATTTTGTAAATATTTTTGCTGAGCGGAGTCTCTGAAATAATTCCGGGACTAGTGGAAGCGGGTACCGATTCTTAATTGTCACTTTATTCAGGTCCCTGTAATCCACACATGGGCGGAGTGAGTGATCTCTTTTTTCCACAAAGAATATTCCGGCTCCCGCTGGGGAGGAGGAATGTCGGATGAATCCCTTTTTGAGGTTCTCATCGATGTACTCCTTGAGGACCAGGAGTTCAGGTTCGGACAGGGGAAAGATCCGCCCGAAAGGGATTTCGGCCCCAGGTAATAACTCAATCGGGCAGTCGTAGACCCGATGGGGAGGAAGAGTGTCTGCTTTCTGTTTATCGAACACGTCCAGGAAGTTGTGGTACACTGGTGGCACCAACTCTTTGAATTCAGAGTCCGTTTTTAGGCACCCAATAACTGGTGGAATCTGGTGGAAGGTCTTGAGACAGTTCTGTAGACAGTAAGAGGACTGAAAGGTCACCTCACCGGTGACCCAGTTGACCTGGGGATTGTGGGCCTGTAGCCAAGGCATTCCTAGGATGACAGGAAACAAAGGTGAGGAGATGACATCCAGACGGAGTAGCTCCTGGTGACCTGGTGGGATGCTGGTGAACAGGGGTTGTGTCTCCAGGGTAATGGGCCCGGACTTGATATTTGACCCATCTGCTAGCCGTATGGAGAGTTGATGCTGCTTAGGTGTTAATGGGATGTTATGTTGTAGAGCGAAGGCATGATCCACAAAGCAGCTACATGCGCCAGAGTCAATTATAGCCTGGACTTGGAGTATTTCTCCTGGGAGCTGTAAGGAAATAGGAACAGCGATGTGAGCGGCTTTTATTAGAGACAAGGCGAAAGGCACACGGGATGATGAATTGAACTTACGGATCTTATTCGGGCATGTGTTGGCGTAGTGCCCAGCTTCCCCACAGTAGAGGCAGAGGTTGTTCTGGCGACGCCGCTGTTTCTCCTCGGGTGATAAGGGTGAGCGGAGTAAGCCGACTTGCATGGGCTCTGGTGCTCCTGGGTTGGCAGCAGGCACGTTGGAAACGGGAGTAGGAGGGTAGTTGGGACCCTTGGGTAACACCCATGTGGGGCGTGTCACGCTGGACCTCTCGGACCTCCGCTCTCTTAAACGACGGTCTATCTGGATAGACAGCTGAATCAAATCCTCCAAAGAACTAGGGATTCCCACTCGGGCTAGCTCATCCTTCAGAGCTTCGGAGAGGCCTATGCGGAACTGATAGAGGAGTGCGGCGTCGTTCCAAGAGGTGTCGGAACTCCACCGCCTAAAGTCTGTTACGTAGTCCTCTACTGGCCGGCGCCCTTGTTGGAGGGCATGGAGGCTGGCTTCTGCTGTTGTGGTGCGCTGAGGATCATCATACAGTTTGGCCATTTCATCCAAAAATGAGTCCAGGGTGTCCAGAAGAGGACTGGCTTGTTCCAACATACGGTGGGCCCAGGTCTGAGGCTCCCCTTGGAGTAGGGAGACTATGAACCCCACCTTAGTGCTCTCCAGGGAGAAGGTGCGAGGTTGTAGCAGGAAGTAGAGCCGACAGGCATTCCTGAAGGAGCGGAACTTACTGCGGTCCCCTGAAAACCGTTCCGGTGGGGGCACACGAGGTTCTGGGGGTGGCATCATTACTGTGGGTGCCGATGCAGAGGTTGCTGAGCCGGAAAACCGGGATGTCAGGGAGGCCTGATGAGTTGCAGAGCCCGGGGCCATGGATTCCACTCTCTGTTCTAGTTGATGATAGCCATCTCGCAGGCCCTGGACTGCCAGGGTAAGGGCCGACATCTGTTGGCACAAAGCTTCCAAAGGCGAGGCACCCCCTTCGGACTCCATTCTGGCTGGATCGTACTATCACGTACCTTACAGCGGAGTCCGGATGCTGGGGATGGCCTCGTGCACGGTTCCGGTCCAAACACCCCTGGTGGTGGGAACAGGGAGTGCTGGGGCACGAAAGGGTGCAAGTGCCTGCGGCTGGTAGACTGGTGCTTGGAAGTACTGGTTCCTCTGAAGAGCTGGTGTTCACGTTGGTATCCAAGGCTGTGTGCAGCAACAGCCGAACAGATGGATGTAGGCACCGCGAGGTCAAGACAGGAAACAGGTCGGCAACTGACTGGCAAGCAAGGTACAAGGCAGAGGGCAAGTTCGTGGTCAAAAAGCAGGCAAGTAGGTCGGCAACTGGCTGGCAAACAGGGTACAAGGCAGAAGGCAAGTTCGTGGTCAAGGCAGGCAATAGGTTGGCAACAGGCAGGTGATAAGGTACCGAATCAGAGAGCAGAGCCGTAGTCCAGGGATCCAAGCTGAGGTCAAACCAAAGGAAGCAATCAGTAAGCGGGGTCAATCCAGGAAGGGTAACAGGAAAACCAGGTGAATCAGGACCAAGGTAGGCAGGAACTTCAGGCAGGTATTCAGGAGATAAGACTGAAGACGATCCAGCACTGACACCATGTGAAGGCCCTGTTTATATAGGGCGCCTTGTGCTGGGATTGGTGGAGGTACGGGTCCGTGCGTGATTACGCGCACACGTTCGTGCTGACGTGGAAGTGCGTGCCCTCGTTCGTATTGACAAACGAGGGCGCGCACAGGTCAGCGTTGGTACGTGGGTACGCCCGCACGTTCGGTTTCGTTGAGAAGGCTGCGCATGGGTATTGGCGCTTGCCGAACGGAGATTAACCCCTACTAGACGAGGACGGGCATGGAACGCGTGAGTTCTCTGACATCTGGCCCCTGGGGCAATATTCCATCCACTGACACCAGTAATGGGGCATCATTCTTGTTGCTGACACCAATCATGGGGCACGATTCCTTAAACTGACACCATCAAAAGGGCACAGTTCCTTCCATTGACACCAGTGATGGGGCACTAGTCCTCCCACTAATACCAAAGACATGGTATTGTTTACGTCCACTGGACACCTTCTATTGCTAAATGGCCCTAGTCCGGCCCCCCTAAAGTCTAAAGGACCGTAAAACTGTCCCTTTGCTTAGAAAGTTTGGAGACCCCTGGTGTAGACCACTTTTCTGTGTCTGTGCAAAGAACCGCGCCACCAAATATTGAAATCTATTTTTTATTTTCTGTCATTCAGGTTGCTAAGAAACAACAAAGACCTGACATTGCTCACCACTTAGCTACTTTTGGTAAATAAACCATTTATTTTTAGATGACATCAACAAAATAAAAGAGTGTTACGGAAAGAAGAGTTATAACTTTATTGGAACATCTGTAGTTAAAAGTCTCCAGACAACCTTTAGAATACTTGGATTCCTCCAACCAAGAGTTACAATAACCAACCCGCATGCTGGAGTAATAGAATATATATATATGAATTAGGAAAAAAACGCGCTAATCAATTAGGCTATACAAAAGCTGCCAACAAACAAAACAAACAAAGTCAAAATACGTGTAGATCCAAAATTGTAGCGCTAATGCATGAGCTAGGTGTATATATTCCAACACTCAAAAAACAATATATATATTGAGGTAATAACTCTTAGTGCTGGAGTTGATTCCAGTGAAACAAGAATACTATAAGAATAATATAGTCCATATAGTGATAACATCAAAGTGTAGGTCCTGCTGGTCCACTCAATGAAGGCAGGTTGTAATGTATACTTGACTGATGTAAAATAAGGCGTGGGTACGCTTACCAGAAGTGTTGGATGTGACTACCATACGGCATACACATCAGACAAGCTTAAGGATGGAAGGTCTTGCATCACATGGGAAACCACCACGGACTGGAACTCCAACGATTTCCGGAACTGTATGCTGGATCAGTCAGCGAGATGGATGGGCTCGGCATGCGATTATCCAATGATCCCAAAATGGATGGTGAAGACCGGGGAGGGAATAAGAAATGGAGACCACTCCAATGGTGCAGGTCAAAAAGCAACAATTTATTCACATATGCATGTGAACATAAAAATAAAGTAAAAATCTCGAGACAAAATATAAAATTCTGGCAATATGAGGGGCGTAGGATAGCTGGCCCGACGCGTTTCGACTAAAGTCTTCCACAGGGGCATATCTCTGACCCCTCCATATTGCCTCCAACTATTTATAGACATACAGCTAAGAATGGAGCCGCCCACTTGGTCTAGGCAGGAAGTGGACGCTTCCAGCCCAACCAAATGCAATAGGGGGGATAGGTTCCAAATTATCTGAACATAATAAGTATATCTTAATGATTATAGACATATTATATATTGAACAGACACATCAATGTACATCCTGGTTGTGAAATGGGTATTCTGAGGGATCTGAGATTGTGAATAATGTTTCATGAATAATTACTGTGATATGAAACCCCCGTTAATGGACCGATCCAAGGCTAAAATCGTAATGGCCAATCCCAGTCCGGGGACAACAAATCCCGCCAAAACGGAGGTATCCAATCACAATCCCATACCAACAGGATATCCGGGTGGCGAATGGCGCCTAAATGGATGTCCAATCATGTTATCTACTGACAGGACATCCGGGTAGACGCACTAAGCATAGCGGGCGGGTCAGTGCGTGATGACGTCACTACGTCGTGACGCAACGAGCGGCGGCGCGCAAAAGGTGCGCGGCGACGCAGATGCGTTCGGCGCGTGAACGTGAGGGCCCGGCCACTTCCGGCCAGGATGACCGGAAGTGAGCGCAACCCGGAAATACGGAACCCAAGGGAGGGCAACCGCATAGATAAACACAAAGAACAAAAACGCCTGTGGATTGGTGCACTCAGTGCACGTGATGGCCTCCCACCCAGACAACCCATACACGGACACAATGCATTAGCCATCAGGCGTCACCAGAGCATGCGGCAACCAAGTGCACGCATACATGGTAAACAGCACGTAAAAAACGTCCCAAAAGACGCGCGAGTGACTGATTATTAACTGCATCATCTGATAGTGACACATGTGAAAATGAAATATTATAAAAATATTATAAAAATGACAACCGATGATCGAAAGAATAGTAGCATGAAAAACCCATGCACAATGTACCCAGGTCCCGGACCATGTTAATGCTAGTAAGCACTTAAATGACAACACCTGGATGGCGTAATGGGGGAAGCAAAGTGACAGTGCATTTGGTGATAGCTTGTAGTGCATGAAATGTCATATCCTCATGAAACACCAAATGATGGCGCGTAACCAAGATGATGGGTGAGGCAATAACAATATTAAAGTGATCTAAGGGTGAATAAATGAAATAAAATAAAATAAAATAAAACATGCCAAAAAACACCTCTAAGGGACATGTAGCTATACCCAATGCCATGGTAGGATAACCAATGAGATTGGATAGTAAGGTTAAGTGTGCACAAAGAAAGTATAGTATCCGCATCGAGACTATCACTCGAGAGGATACATATATGTACGTTAAAAAATGACCACGATCGTCTTAACGACCTACCGTCGTAGGCTCGATTAGAGGGTGAGTGATACCATGTAAGGGAATGGAAAATGTGTGAAAAAAGTGATCGAATTAGTGTGTAGGTATATGTTTTTCTGGAAAAGGGATTAACCCTAAATAGCCATCTCACATCCAGTTTGTCCAAAAAGGCATATAGATCTTATGATGTTTAACAGCATATGCGAACAGAACAACCCAAACCGAGAGATAGAAAAGGTGGGTACCCTAACTGGATCCCTATGAAGTGGATAACACGGGTGAAGTGCCACTCACCCTCGGTTAATGAAACAATTTATGTCCCATTCGACGTTCATACCGAAGGGTGAGTAGCACACTGTCACAAAAACCGCTATTCCAGACAGCCGGGTCACAAAAACCGGTGCGCGCGCGCCGCGCGCCAGCGCGCGCTAGTGCGCGCACTCCTGTGCGCGTTCCTGCGGGTGCGGGCTTGCGTGCGCGCGCGCGTGCACGTGTCCGGGCGCGCGCCCACAGTAATTGGAACACACCTGTGTGTGCTGTTGGCGCCAGTCAGCCTACTTAATCAGGCAGCACCTGTTGGCCAGAGCTGCCTGATCTTCAGCTTTCCAGAGACCTTGTTCCTGTGTTTGTAAACCTGCTAAAACCTTGTTTGATCCTGTGACCCGGCTTGCCCTTTTGGAATTCCTTGATCTCCGCCTGCCTGACGACCTCTGCCTGACTGACCATTCTTATGCTTGTCCCTTTTGTGCCTCGCCATCGGAACACCACCAGACCTTGAAGGTATCTAGATTATCTTGATCCCTATTGAGAGACTTGTGCCTGCTTCCTATTCCACGCCTCCCTTCATCTGTTGTACCCCGCATACCTACACCCATCTTGTCCCCAGTGGGGCTTATACCTGGACTTACCATATCTTCTGGATATCCTGCATACTTTCATTTGCATCACCCACCTGTGGAATCTCCTCCTGTGTATCCCGCATACCCGCACTCCACCCGGTCTCCAGTGGACTCTCCTCACCACATCCGGATACCCTGCACCAGGCTCCCTTACCCTTCCTCACTCTCGTGCCTCCTGTACCCATCTCCAGGGGCCGATAGTGGGATCCGTACGGGAGACCTCCTCTCTGCCCAAGTAGACTCACCAGTCAGGTACGTACCAGCCTGATAGTATCAGGCAGCCATGACTGAGTCCGGGCAGGGGGTCTCTCCCATGGAGGATATGTGCAGGCATCTAGCGGGTCTATCCCAAGCTGTGAAGGGCCTACAGGAAGGCTATTCCCGATTGGAAGAACAAGTCCAAACCATGTCTGCATCTTCTGTCCCCCAGGTGGCGTCTTCTGTTGGGTACCCTCAAGCACCATCCGTGATCATGCTACCACCAGAACCCAAGGTACCAATACCGGAAAGATTCTCTGGGGAACGAAGTAAATACCGTGCGTTTCGCAATGCATGTGAACTTTATTTCGCTCTACAACCACGGACTTTTTCTTTGGAAGCTACAAAAGTGGGGTTTATCATCTCCCTTCTGACTGGTGAACCACAAACCTGGGCCCACCGCCTTCTGGAACAGAAGTCTGCGTCCTTGGACTCCCTGGACCGTTTCCTCACTGCAATGGCTCAGCTATATGAGGACCCTCAACCTGCTGCCACGGCTGAAACCGCATTGCAATCCTTACAGCAAGGTCGCAGAACGGCCGAGGATTACGCCGTGGAATTCAAACGCTGGAGCTCTGATACAGAGTGGAATGATGCGGCACTGCGACACCAATTTCGCAGAGGACTATCAGATTCTCTAAAAGATGAGTTGGCCCGTGTTGGTATCCCTCAGTCCTTGGATGAACTCATTAACCTCTCAGTTCAAATTGACCGCCGTCTTAGGGAAAGACGGGCCGAAAGATCCTCTGGTCCTTCTCGCCCCTTTTGGATGCTTCCCAAAGTGCCTGGTCCTTCTAACACAGTCCCTTCAGCTTCATCTACCCTGGCTTCTGGGGCTCCTGAACCAATGCAAATCGGACTAATTCGGCCTTCCCTGACCCCTGAGGAAAAGATGCGCAGACGGGCTCATAATCTATGTTTGTATTGTGGGGAATCTGGACACTATGCAAGAATGTGCCCCAACAAGACACGTAAGTGGTTGTCTGCCTCTTCTTTATGTGCACCCGTCTTACTCCCAACCGGTACTCACCTGGCTCTCAATATTGTTTTGCAGCTCTCCGGTCGGAGCATTCCAGTATCAGTCATCATTGACTCAGGAGCATGCAGCTGCTTCATTGACCAAGTTTTTGCAACCAACCATGGCATCCCTCTTCAACCCAAAGTACGGGGCCTTGCGGTCCACCTGGCGGATGGCTCCACACTTAGTTCCGGCCCAGTCACCCAGGAAACGGAACCCCTTCTGACCACCATAGGACCTCAACACCAGGAGCTCTTACGGTTGGATGTCATACCTTCACCTCTCTTCCCGATAATTTTAGGGATGCCTTGGTTACGTGCTCACAACCCCAGTATCAATTGGGCTACAGGTGAAGTTCAGTTTTCTTCCAGTTATTGCCATCAGAACTGTCACTACGGAAAACCCAACGAACCGGCTTCGCTCCTATGCCTGGGGACTGACTCAGAACTCTACCAGTCCATCCCTGAACCTTACCGGGACTTTGCAGATGTATTCAGCAAAAAGGGGGCAGAGACACTTCCGCCACACAGGCCTTATGATTGTCCTATAGAACTTCTACCTGGAACAGAAGTTCCCTTCGGAAGAATCTACCCACTTACGGAACAGGAATTGGGCACTCTAAAGGATTACATAGACGAGAATCTGGCAAAAGGGTTCATTCGTCCCTCCACATCCCCGGCCGGTGCAGGTATCTTCTTCGTCGAAAAAAAAAGATCATTCTCTTCGCCCCTGCATTGATTATCGTGAATTAAACAAGATTACCATCAAGAACAGATACCCCCTTCCATTGGTACCAGAACTTTTTCAAAGGCTGGGTACAGCCAAAATCTTCACAAAACTGGATCTTCGGGGGGCTTACAACCTGATCCGTATCCGAAAGGGGGACGAGTGGAAAACGGCTTTCCGTACTCGGTTTGGGCACTACGAGTACCTCGTCATGCCATTTGGATTATGTAATGCCCCAGCAACCTTCCAACACTTCGTTAATAACATCTTCCATGATTATCTGGATTTGTACGTTATTGTTTATTTGGACGATATTCTAATTTTCTCTCCCTCCTTGACCGACCACCGCAGACATGTCCGAAACGTCCTTACCCGTCTAAGACAACATGGACTGTATGCAAAATTTGAAAAATGTAACTTCGAGATCCAGAGCGTACAATTCCTGGGACTAATCATATCAGCAGAAGGAATCAAAATGGACCCCGAAAAGGTATCCGCCATTTTGGATTGGCCAGCACCCATAGACAGAAAGGGAGTACAACGCTTCATTGGCTTTGCCAATTTCTACAGAAAATTTATCAAAGGATTCTCCTCTATTATTTCACCCATCACCGAACTTACTCGACAGGGAATTCGATTTCATTGGAGTTCCAAAGCACAACGGGCCTTTGAAAAACTTAAAGAACTTTTTACTTCTGCCTCTATCCTCAAACATCCGAACCCAGCCTTGCCTTTTGTTTTAGAAGTCGATGCTTCGGAGATTGCAGTGGGGGCGGTGCTATCCCAACGACAGGGTACCAAAGCTCTTCTTTTCCCAGTAGGCTTCTTCTCCCGCAAACTAACCTCTTCAGAACGAAATTATGATGTGGGCGACAGGGAACTCCTCGCCATCAAAGTAGCATTGGAAGAATGGCGCTACCTATTGGAGGGGGCTGCGCATCCTGTTCTGGTGTACACCGACCACAAAAACTTGGAGTATCTGAGAACAGCTAAAAGATTAAGACCACGACAAGCCAGGTGGGCTCTATTCTTCTCACGTTTCCAACTCCACATAACCTATCGGCCAGGCTCCAAAAACAGTAAGCCAGATGCTCTTTCTCGGATGTTCTTGGATATCGAGCACGATATTCCTCCCGACACCATTCTACCCGCCGGGAATTTCCTACTCTTACAAGAGGATCTCATATCTCGGATCAAACAAGCCTCCATCGGGATGCCTCCCTTGGATGGAGTTTCCAGTAAAGATGGATTGTTTTGGCATGAAGGCAAGATTGTGGTTCCAGAAAAATTGAGGTTACATATATTAGAGTTATGTCATGACCACAAACTGGCTGGGCACTTTGGTATCTCCAAGACAACCGATCTACTACTACGTACCTTCTGGTGGCCCCATCTGACCAAGGATTGTAAGAGTTATGTCGAATCATGTTGTGTCTGTGCTCGGAATAAGACTAGCCGAACAAGAGCCTGGGGTCTATTAAAACCTTTACCAGTCCCAGAAAGACCATGGAGTATGGTTTCAATAGATTTTATTGTCGAACTCCCACCTTCAGAAGGTTTTTCTTCTATTTTTGTTATAGTGGACAGATTGTCAAAGATGGCACATTTTTTGCCCATGAAGGGTACCCCTTCAGCTTTGGAAACTGCACAAATGTTCATTAAAGAAGTGGTAAGGTTACATGGAGTCCCAACAAACATAGTTTCAGATCGTGGTGTCCAGTTCACCTCAAGGTTTTGGAAAGCTCTCTGTCGATCTCTGGAAATCGAGTTGGCTTTCTCATCTGCATATCATCCACAGACAAACGGCCAGACCGAGAGAACCAATCAGACATTAGAGCAATATCTACGCTGTTTTTCTACCTTTTCCCAAGATGATTGGGCCTCCTTGCTCCCCATGGCTGAGTTCTCATACAATAACTCTCTGCACTCAAGTATTAACCAAACCCCGTTCTTCGCCAATTATGGGTTTCACCCATCCTTTTTACCCAGGTCAATCCCGGAATGCTCCATACCCGCAGTTTCAGAAACACTTGACTTCTTCTCCACTAACAACAAGTTACTACAGGAGACCATGACTAAGGCACAAGAAAATTACAAGAGGATCTTTGATGGTAAGAAGCGCGGAGAACTCATCCTGGAACCTGGCGATCAGGTCTGGTTGTCCACCATCAATTTAAAGATGGCCTGCCCCTCCAGAAAATTAGGCCCTAAGTTCTTGGGTCCTTTTTCCGTGAAAAGAAAAATTAATAATGTCGCCTACGAATTGGATTTACCTACTTCTCTAAGGATACATCCAGTCTTCCATGTTACTCTTTTAAAACCAGTGACTCCTAATCCTTTTGCAGGCCGCAGGGTTGGTCCCCCCAAACCCATTATTGTCAATGACGAAGAAGAATTCGAGGTGGAAGCAATTCTGGATTGTAGGAAAAGGCGTAATCAGATCCAGTTTCTCATCAAATGGAAAGGATACGGGCCTGAAGATAATTCATGGGAACCTGAAGACAACCTGCATGCGGGTGAGTTATTACGGGCTTTCAAAGACTCACACGCCTCCAAGTTAACTCGTCTGGGCATCCGGAGGCTGCCCTTAAGGAGGGGGCACTGTCACAAAAACCGCTATTCCAGACAGCCGGGTGGTGCGCGCCGCCGCGCGCCAGCGCGCGCTAGTGCGCGCACTCCTGTGCGCGTCCCTGCGGGTGCGGGCTTGCGTGCGCGCGCGCGTGCACGTGTCCGGGCGCGCGCCCACAGTAATTGGAACACACCTGTGTGTGCTGTTGGCGCCAGTCAGCCTACTTAATCAGGCAGCACCTGTTGGCCAGTGCTGCCTGATCTTCAGCTTTCCAGAGACCTTGTTCCTGTGTTTGTAAACCTGCTAAAACCTTGTTTGATCCTGTGACCCGGCTTGCCCTTTTGGAATTCCTTGATCTCCGCCTGCCTGACGACCTCTGCCTGACTGACCATTCTTATGCTTGTCCCTTTTGTGCCTCGCCATCGGAACACCACCAGACCTTGAAGGTATCTAGATTATCTTGATCCCTATTGAGAGACTTGTGCCTGCTTCCTATTCCACGCCTCCCTTCATCTGTTGTACCCCGCATACCTACACCCATCTTGTCCCCAGTGGGGCTTATACCTGGACTTACCATATCTTCTGGATATCCTGCATACTTTCATTTGCATCACCCACCTGTGGAATCTCCTCCTGTGTATCCCGCATACCCGCACTCCACCCGGTCTCCAGTGGACTCTCCTCACCACATCCGGATACCCTGCACCAGGCTCTCGATAGTGGGATTACCCTTCCTCACTCTCGTGCCTCCTGTACCCATCTCCAGGGGCCGATAGTGGGATCCGTACGGGAGACCTCCCTCTCTGCCCAAGTAGACTCACCAGTCAGGTACGTACCAGCCTGATAGACGACGTCCTCCTCCCACTGGGCCATGAATAAATTGGCCACACTGGGGGCATATTTTGCCCCCATGGCCACTCCCTTAATTTGGGAATAAAAGGTGCCCTGAAACCAAAAGTAATTGTGTTTTGACACTTTTCATTACTGCTGCTTTTCTGTGAACACTATTATGGATGTTTTTGAGTATAGGATCTCCAGGTCCCTCAATACCAACGGTGTCTTTGTTACCACTAACACAGACACCGAATTAAGTGGTCTTTTTGTCAGACTTAAGAATGTTATGACCACTGAAATTCATCTACAGTGGGATATAGCATTCCTAGAACAGTATACTAAGGAACGTATGGTACCTCGAGGTCTGAGATGGGAGGTATCTCCACAACAGGGAGACTCCGACCTCGAGTCCTGGTCCAGATATTTTAATGATGTCGGGATTAAGCTCAATGATTTTCTTGTCGAACGTAAACAAGCGAGGCTTGCGGCCATAGACCAGGAGATCAAGGATCTTAAAATCAAACTGACACCATTTAATGGTTCACATGATTATGTCACTCTCTCCACTAACCTAAAAAACTTTCTAGAAAAGGAAGAAAAGGATCAGAAAAATAAAAAACAGAAAAAGTATAACCGTGATCTTACAGATTATAAGAACAATCTAATTTTTAATTGGCAGAAGAAGCTTGTTGTCAGCAATGATACTGCTGAAAATGCCTCTCCTACTGATATGGTTGAACCGGTTATACTTCAGTCTGATCGTAGGTTATTCTATGAACCCCCACCGTCCAATTCTCAGAGAGGTTTCAGGGATGATGTATATGCCCCAGTTGAGTATGCTCCCAGTACGTATGCACAGAATAACTATGGTAGGGGCAGACACAACTCAAGGGGCAACAACCATCCCACAAGGGGGAGAAATAACCAATCGAAGGGGAGAGGTGGTCCCCGTCGGGCTGAGCCATACAGTACACCACCCCCCCATTGGAGGGATGATAAAAACCAGTACCCTCAAAGTACCCCTATTAGAGATCATGCTAGACATGTACCCTCCCGTGAATATGGGAATCAAGGGAGATATGGGGAACAACACCCATATGGTAATCAGGGCAGAGAACCCACATACAACCCCTACCCATACCAACACAATTCCCAACCTCGAGGGCCTTCTCAACCATCGGGTTTTTACAGGGACCCTCCCAGTTATCCTCCAAGTCCAAAACGAAACGAGGTAACAGAGGGGGGCGACGCCTCCAGAGGCAAAAGAAAAAGGGTCTAACTCCTATTGGTGCAGGTATTTACAATCTGAGCACAGTTCAACTTTCTGATGCGGAAACACAGTTGCTCGACAGAGGTTTGAAGTTTGTTCCACCACGGTCATTGGACCGCTTCGCAACCTTTGTTGATGTACACAAATTCATCAGAAAGTTGAATGTCCAGCGACATTTTTTAACAGTTCCCCCTACTACGTCAGGTTGTATTATCCCCTCTTCCAGTGTACACTCTGGTTTATCCAACCCATCACTTTTTAATCCACCCAATACCACGTCTCATTCTATTAATGTATTCAAAAACTTGGTTCTCAACGACCTAGAAACTCTCCCCACTAAAAAAGTACATCAAGATCCAGCCATATCCAAGGGATTAAAATCCCTATGTAAAAATAAAAATATCATTATCCGCCCCGCTGATAAGGGAGGCGGAATTGTGGTACTGGACCGAGAGGACTATAATAGAGAGATGTTAAGACAACTAGATGATCGATCCACATATATCATTCTCAGTGGAGACCCCACCGTAAAATACAAAAAGGCCTTGACCGAATTGATTGAGGAAGGTTTCTCCCTCAGCATACTTAATCGTAAGGAGAGGGAATTTCTTGTTCCCCTAGCTCCCCGAATCCCCATCATATATTACCTTCCCAAGGTACACAAGTGTCCTACCAATCCTCCAGGTCGCCCCATCGTTAGTGGCATCGATTCGGTGACCTCGAGGATTGGTAGGTACATAGATTTCTATCTGCAGCCACTAGTCAGACAAATTCCTTCGTATCTTAAGGATACTAAGGATGTGATTCGGCTACTCGAATCCGTGGAACATCATGATGGTTTAATCATGGTGACAGCTGACGTCGCCGCGCTATACACCTGTATCTCTCATTCCTTAGGTATAGGCGCTGTGGAGTTTTACCTATCGAGTCTTTCAACCCTTTCCTCCATCCAAAAAAACTTCATTTTAGATCTACTGCGATTTGCCACCAAACACAATTACTTTTGGTTTCAGGGCACCTTTTATTCCCAAATTAAGGGAGTGGCCATGGGGGCAAAATATGCCCCCAGTGTGGCCAATTTATTCATGGCCCAGTGGGAGAAGGACGTCGTCTATGCCTTCCGACGTCCGGAACTAGTCCTATGGACTAGGTACATAGACGACGTCCTCCTCCTATGGAAGGGAAATATGTCGTCCTTGGACGAGTTTATGACTACTCTTAACCTTAACGATCGGGGGATAGTTTTGAGCTATGAGGCCAGTTCTACCAACATACACTTCCTTGACTTAGAGATAGAGTCCACTACACGAGGCTTTGAGTTCAAAACCTATTTTAAGCCCACCGACAGGAATGGATACATTCCTGTCGGGAGCTGCCACCATGACCGCTGGCTTAAATCAGTGCCAAGAGGACAGTTCCTTCGAATGAGGAGGAACTGTACGAATGACTCCATCTTCTTCCAACAATGTCAGACCCTAAGACAAAGGTTTATAGAAAAGGGCTACCAACCGGATTCCCTGGACGCAGACATAAAATCAGTAGCCACCGTGGATAGGAAGTCTTTGTTGGTAGACCGACCCAAGACCCCCAGAGACAACAAATTTAGGTGGTCCTTCTTCACCTCATATTCCACCCAACATAAGGAGGTCAAGAAGATTATAGCCAGACACTGGAAGGTTCTACGTAGCGATCGCATTTTGGGACCTTCTCTCCCTGAACGGGCGGGCATCATCTTCAGAGGTGCCCGGTCTGTTCAGGGCGACATCGCTCCCAACGTTGTCGACCCTCCCAGGACGACTTCATTTTTCCAACACTGCAAAGGTTATTTCCCATGCAAAAAATGCAATGTTTGTTTGCACAACACATTAGGCAGACGCATGACAGATACTTTCAGTTCCACTGTCACTGCACGTACTTATACCATGAAACATTTCACCACATGCGCCACCAAATTTATAGTTTATTTGATCACCTGCCCGTGCAAATTGCAATATGTTGGACGCACCATTCGTGCGTTCTCCATACGTGTAAATGAACATTTGGCCAAGATCCGTAAAGGATGTATCAAACATAGTGTCCCCCGCCACTACCGGGAACACCACAATAGAGATCCATCAGGGACACAGTTCCAGATAATTGACAAATTTGTTGCCCACTGGCGGGGTGAGTCCAATCTACGAGGGGTCTCGAGATTGGAAACCTACTGGATCCACGAGTTGAAGTGCTACTCACCCTTCGGTATGAACGTCGAATGGGACATAAATTGTTTCATTAACCGAGGGTGAGTGGCACTTCACCCGTGTTATCCACTTCATAGGGATCCAGTTAGGGTACCCACCTTTTCTATCTCTCGGTTTGGGTTGTTCTGTTCGCATATGCTGTTAAACATCATAAGATCTATATGCCTTTTTGGACAAACTGGATGTGAGATGGCTATTTAGGGTTAATCCCTTTTCCAGAAAAACATATACCTACACACTAATTCGATCACTTTTTTCACACATTTTCCATTCCCTTACATGGTATCACTCACCCTCTAATCGAGCCTACGACGGTAGGTCGTTAAGACGATCGTGGTCATTTTTTAACGTACATATATGTATCCTCTCGAGTGATAGTCTCGATGCGGATACTATACTTTCTTTGTGCACACTTAACCTTACTATCCAATCTCATTGGTTATCCTACCATGGCATTGGGTATAGCTACATGTCCCTTAGAGGTGTTTTTTGGCATGTTTTATTTTATTTTATTTTATTTCATTTATTCACCCTTAGATCACTTTAATATTGTTATTGCCTCACCCATCATCTTGGTTACGCGCCATCATTTGGTGTTTCATGAGGATATGACATTTCATGCACTACAAGCTATCACCAAATGCACTGTCACTTTGCTTCCCCCATTACGCCATCCAGGTGTTGTCATTTAAGTGCTTACTAGCATTAACATGGTCCGGGACCTGGGTACATTGTGCATGGGTTTTTCATGCTACTATTCTTTCGATCATCGGTTGTCATTTTTATAATATTTTTATAATATTTCATTTTCACATGTGTCACTATCAGATGATGCAGTTAATAATCAGTCACTCGCGCGTCTTTTGGGACGTTTTTTACGTGCTGTTTACCATGTATGCGTGCACTTGGTTGCCGCATGCTCTGGTGACGCCTGATGGCTAATGCATTGTGTCCGTGTATGGGTTGTCTGGGTGGGAGGCCATCACGTGCACTGAGTGCACCAATCCACAGGCGTTTTTGTTCTTTGTGTTTATCTATGCGGTTGCCCTCCCTTGGGTTCCGTATTTCCGGGTTGCGCTCACTTCCGGTCATCCTGGCCGGAAGTGGCCGGGCCCTCACGTTCACGCGCCGAACGCATCTGCGTCGCCGCGCACCTTTTGCGCGCCGCCGCTCGTTGCGTCACGACGTAGTGACGTCATCACGCACTGACCCGCCCGCTATGCTTAGTGCGTCTACCCGGATGTCCTGTCAGTAGATAACATGATTGGACATCCATTTAGGCGCCATTCGCCACCCGGATATCCTGTTGGTATGGGATTGTGATTGGATACCTCCGTTTTGGCGGGATTTGTTGTCCCCGGACTGGGATTGGCCATTACGATTTTAGCCTTGGATCGGTCCATTAACGGGGGTTTCATATCACAGTAATTATTCATGAAACATTATTCACAATCTCAGATCCCTCAGAATACCCATTTCACAACCAGGATGTACATTGATGTGTCTGTTCAATATATAATATGTCTATAATCATTAAGATATACTTATTATGTTCAGATAATTTGGAACCTATCCCCCCTATTGCATTTGGTTGGGCTGGAAGCGTCCACTTCCTGCCTAGACCAAGTGGGCGGCTCCATTCTTAGCTGTATGTCTATAAATAGTTGGAGGCAATATGGAGGGGTCAGAGATATGCCCCTGTGGAAGACTTTAGTCGAAACGCGTCGGGCCAGCTATCCTACGCCCCTCATATTGCCAGAATTTTATATTTTGTCTCGAGATTTTTACTTTATTTTTATGTTCACATGCATATGTGAATAAATTGTTGCTTTTTGACCTGCACCATTGGAGTGGTCTCCATTTCTTATTCCCTCCCCCGGTCTTCACCATCCATTTTGGGATCATTGGATAATCGCATGCCGAGCCCATCCATCTCGCTGACTGATCCAGCATACAGTTCCGGAAATCGTTGGAGTTCCAGTCCGTGGTGGTTTCCCATGTGATGCAAGACCTTCCATCCTTAAGCTTGTCTGATGTGTATGCCGTATGGTAGTCACATCCAACACTTCTGGTAAGCGTACCCACGCCTTATTTTACATCAGTCAAGTATACATTACAACCTGCCTTCATTGAGTGGACCAGCAGGACCTACACTTTGATGTTATCACTATATGGACTATATTATTCTTATAGTATTCTTGTTTCACTGGAATCAACTCCAGCACTAAGAGTTATTACCTCAATATATATATTGTTTTTTGAGTGTTGGAATATATACACCTAGCTCATGCATTAGCGCTACAATTTTGGATCTACACAGAATATATATATATACAGGGCTTTTTTCTCAAACAATGGGTGCTGGAACTCGACCACGACCCCCCAAAACCCCTCCCCCCACACACACACCCTCCAAATCACATCAAATAGTGGGTGTGGTCATACTTTACAAACAGTAGAAGGGTCTTAAAGGGGCGTTAAATATCAGGATTGCATTACATACAGAGTGTAGAGTTCATGGGGGTTACACACAGAGTGCAAAGCTGTCACTTGTAAACACAGAAACCAGACTTCTATGTTTACAAGTGATTGTGGTGAGCAGGCACCAAAGGGTCTGAGTTCCACCAAGTTCCCCCTGAAAAAAAAGCCCTGTATATATATATATTTGTATGCATTCTTTCTTTTTTAAGTAATGATCATTTTACAAAGAATACAAATTGTAATAACTTATTACAATTTTTTTAGGTTATCCCCAACAGTTCTTGGTAGGTAGGTAGGTAAGAAGGAGGTGTTTTAGCCACGCCCCTAAGGAACCCACTACTCCCACTCACCTCCTAGAAGCAGCTGCTGGTCTTGTGTTCAAGGAGCTGGGTGTCACGTCTCTTTTGATGTCCTTCAGAGTACACCTGCGCCATCTGATGGCTGACATATGCAAGTTCTATGTTTTCCGTGACACCTCCACACCTGCTTAGTGCAGTACCTGAGCCAAAGGCTTCCACAAGTTGCTGTGAGCTGTAATAAGCTATGACATGAATGAGTCTCAAGCTATGAATCCATAAACTTCTTTAATTCCTCTTGTTTGTCTACCTTGAGCATATGACTGATACAACTGTTGCAGGTGCTCCAAGACTTTCTTCTCTATGGAGCAATATGCAGTGAATTTTTTCATAATAGCTTAGGAAGCGATGGAGTCTTATTGGACATCTTTTTCGACAATGGAATGCTCTAAAAGACTACATGAGTGTGAGAGCTGAAATGCTTTAACTAGTCCTGTACATTCATAAACTGCTAAGATCTCCCGCTGAGGAGCCAGTACAGATAGATTGTGCAAGTCTCTGAGATGAACACTGAACTATAATGGTGTCCTTCATCACTTTTCTGGTGATCCTCAGGTTTGCGCACTCCATTCTTTTAATACACTTGCAAAGTCAGACACCTGCTGTTGACTGGATCTACGGTGCATCCTTTGTGCTTTACACCTCACTTAGCATGGCCGACTGCTGGAAATCCTACCAGATATTTGCAAATATGACTGTAGTTGAATTGTTAGCAGAATTCCATTTCCTTGTGGGAGGGTCTAGGCTTTCTCTCTAACCAAAACACAGCCTCTGACCAGGAGAAGCCTGAGGAAAAGCATTATGTCTATTTCTCAAACTAAGTTCTTTCTATGAGAGAACAATGGCAACCTTTGCCCTGTTTCATCTACCTTGAGCTGAACAAAACCACTGTCAAAATAGATATCCCTTTCCTAATATCTCCTTATATCTTCCACAATAGATATTTGAAAAATTACAAGTACCCTGAGTTGTACTGTAGAGCCCAAAAATAGACCCTGAAAAGATGTCAGCAGACAATTTGGACACTCACAGCTTTGAGGCCTCAGTATTGTGACATATTTATCACCCTGATCAGCCCATTAGTTGTTTTTTCTTTTTTTTACAAAGAAAGGTACCTACACCAAAATGTGACAGAGAATATTTAGAACTTTTATAAGAAACTGAATATCTTCATTTGATGCATTCCTGCAGTAACCAGGTGCCTTGCACCCCTAATCTCTGGAGGTAGATGCTTTAGACAGGGGGGCAGGGCTGGGCCTTTGGGTAGGCAGAAGAGATAGACACTTCAGTGGGAAGGGCGCACAAAAAAACGGACCTGCAGGGAGGGAGCGCCGTTTGGCCTTTTCACCTTGGGAAAAAAAAGGCTTGTCCCGGTCCGGATAGATGACATGGTCCTCATACAGTAGAGTACAAGCTTCACCCTTGTAGGCTTTTCTAAAATGTTATAACTGGTCAAGAAAAACTGTTCAATTGGAGATCAGGGGATACACTTTACGATACTCGCTGTAGAAAGAGTGGCACAACTTTTTTTCAGACAGAAAGCAATCCGATCACCATCAGAACCACAAACCCCTACACTACCTGCTGTAATCCCATAGGCTCATTTGATATACAGAAATGTATTTCTGTTGCTTTTGAGTCCAGGCTGAGGATTCAGACCTAGAGTCTACACACCTTCATCTCTACACCCAACAAAGACATATGTGCAATGGTGCATTGCCATCATATTCTGGAGGGCACACTTGTAAGATGTTGGGGCACCAACGAATCTACTCATTTCATACACATATTGGTGGCCCATGATGAAGATTTAGAAACAGTTTGCGCCATCAGGCCACAGGAAAACCATTGCCTAATGAGCAAATTACAGATAACTAGATAGGCCGTTACCTCTTGTAGATAGATAGGTAGACAGACAGACATACAGACTTGTAGATAGATAAACAGATAGAAGACTGTTTTAAAATCTGAATACCTTAAAAAAACACCTAAACATTTCTTGATTAAAAGGTATTATATTTTTCTTGGACTTTTGTGTCTTCCATCTGCAGTATAAAGAGAAGTCTAAGCTGGTCAACACACAGATAGAGAAGTTCCACTGAACTTTGCTTACCATATTCAAGTCAAGAAATCACACAAATTGTCACCTTTCTTTGTGGTACCTCAATCTAAACTTTTCCTTTAGTTTACAGACTTTTTTACATTCCCTTCCTGCTGTTTGGCTTTACACCAGAAATATATAGTTACATATGTCATCCTTCAGATTGTCTCTCTTACATCAGCCAATACATGGTTCTGGTCCATATTATCCTGGTTGGTTCCAAACTCATAATTCCTTCCAGATACTTAAATACTCTCATTCCTCCCTGTAATTCTGAGATGATATTTCTGGTATTTCTATTCTGCTTAGTTGAGGTTATAAGATAAACAAATCTTAGATCCTACCATCTCTAGGGGCAAAACCATGAATTTGGTGGCTTGGAAAGGTTATAGACATTATGAAAATTCCAGGTCTCACAAGATCTACATTCTCTTTGCTTCGTTAAAGTCTTAAAGACCTCATCAGGGAAGGGTAAGTGTAAAAAAGTAAACTATTCCTGCCTGCTTACCCCTCTGACCTAAAGTATTCCACCCAGGGCTTTTTTTTCTCAAAAAATAGGTACAGGAACTCAACCCCTACCCCCCCCCCCCCCAGAGTTCAGCCTTCTTCCGCAGCTGCTTACCTCTGCATCCCCCATCTACATCTTACTTTCACACCTCTTTAGCTCTGTTCTCTGCATGCAACCCCCCCCCTCTACTGCCCCCATATTCTCCCAACCTCCACAAAAGCTCCACCATCTTCCACATGTATTACTTTTGTTGCTATATTAAGTTGAAGCTCCCAGTTGGCTCTAGTTGCCTCCCTGCACACTGTAGTTGGCTCTGCCTCTCTCACTTTTAGAGAGATCATCCAGTGGGGGTGTTGGCATATGCACTGTACCTCGGGTACCTGCATCTCCATTGTCCTCATCCTGCACTCAGTGGGAGCCGCTCAGGAGATCAGGTCTGTGGGAGCCATTGGTCGACAAGCTGTCACTTGTAAACACAGAAGTCCGACTTCTGTGTTTACAAGTGATAGTGGTGAGCAGGGAGTAGATAGGGCCTGAGCCAGATTTCCACCAAGTTCTAGCTGAAACATAGCCCCAATTCCACTCTTTCTTTGCCCCAGAAGCATACTTGCATTATTTCTTACAGCCAAGGTCTTCCTCATTGTTTATAGCCTGGGGCCAAACTCTTGCCACTGATCACGCTTACACAGTGGATCCTCATAGACTATGATAGTATAGGCTCCTGGGCATCTCTAGTCTTAGCAAGTTAACATTCTTTTGTGTGTACTATATCAGTGCCTGAGCAAAACATTCCCTCTGGTCCCTCTGAGCATTAGTATGTGTACTGAGAATCTGGACGTCCCAATTACTCCTCTGAAACCTGATGTCAGTTTGCCTCCTGCCTCATCCTTCTGGCTGGTTTGCCTGAATGTTGTCTACCTTACCTTCAGCTGGACTACACATTTGTACAACATTTTGGTACTCTACCTCAGCCCAAAGGTCACAACCTGGGAATGCCAAACCCACACTGCCTCAAGGGGGACCCTGACAAAAGGGCAGGCACACTATAGTCTTAGTGCATTCAGGGAAACCACACCTACCCATGGCAACACACAATATGCAAACTGGTGCTCAGCGTGAACAATCTGCTGCCCATAGTATGCAGTCTAGCTGTCATTGTGCAGGTTGTGTGTGGACTATGGCACCCCCTCCGCATAAAAGTTTAATACGCCATCTCTGGAATGAGTTCATCTGGCAGCAGGAAGTAGTGTAATGGCAGTGTGATCATAAAGAGAAGCTGAGCTGTCAGCATGTCAGATCGGTAACAATCTCTAACAAATATAACTACAAGCTGATATTTTATTTAGAGGTAAAGAAGGACATTAGATCGCAGTGCACCTTGTTTTAAGGCCGATGTTATAATCTTTGCATTTTAGTTAATAAACTCTGGAGCTGAATAATAGAATCCCTTCTGTCATCGGGCCTCAGCTTCACTTTGTAATATTAAGTACAGTATAATTGTAGCAGATTAAATTACTGGGAATACATACAGAGGAATGATATGGAGAGCATTGTAGAGTTTATTGTCCTTCTCTGTCACAAGCTTTAATAATGGGAAACCGTCGTAAAACTGCCCCATAGTGGATAGCCGGATCTGTCACTGACTCGTCCTTTCCACGTCGCAGCTTCCTATCACAATGGATCTTATTCTCCAGGTGATTTTTTTTTTTTATATTTAAAAACCCACCAAGTTTGGGAACCGTGGGTTTCCACTTACCTTCCACATAACTTTGACTGCAGATTGCTAGACCTTTAATGATAGTGGTCACGGTGCACCTGGGTCAAAGAATGGTGTTAACCCCCCTGGCCAGCTCTCCTTCTCCCCCACCTGACTGCTCCCACTTTTCTTTTTCAATACATTTTTTATTTTAACAGGAGTGGCAATACTTTTCCACAGAACAAAAGATAGTTCACAACCATGACAGAATACAAAATACAAAGAGAGATATTCATATGGTTAACAAAGCCATAATCGTTGGTGAGCAACACCGTTTCTCACATTTGTACTAGTTTAGAAATAGCAGAACTCTAGGGCCTGTCTAGGTTCAAGTGAGAGATCAGAAAGAAGGTAGCAATTGATGGGGTAAAAGAGAAGAGGAGGAAAGAGAAAAAAAAAGGGGGGGGAGGAGTAAGGGACAGGGGGTGACCCAGTCACCCCCCCATGCCAAATTGAATGAGCTCTGTTAATCAAGCTGATGGCGAGGCTACAGCTGAGAGGCTAAGGGGGGTCTGTTCTTTGTAAATGAAATAAGGGGTCTAGACTCTCCAATATTTCTCATCTTGCTCTTTCAGCACTATAGTAAGGTTCTCCATTTGGTGGATTACAGTTATCCTGGCTAGCCAATGAAATCTGGTTGGCGGGGTGGTACATTTCCACAATGCCAGGATACACGCCTTTGCAGCAGTTTAAAGATGTTTTAAAAGGACATTTTTTGGTATTTTTTGATGGACAGGACATGTAATAAGAAAGCTGCTGGATTACCTCCAAGGAACATACTTGTTTTAAAGGTTTGGGCTACCATTGTCCAAAATTTTGGGCATTCCTAAAATATGTGAAGAAGGGTACCCTCAGGCTCCAGACAGCACCAGCAGGCATTTTAAACTTGCGGGAACATCCTAAGCAACACTGCCAGTGTTCTGTACCATCTAGTAAGGCGTTAATATCCTCCCTCTGAATAGCTACTCACCAGGGATGCCTTATGAGCAAAATCCTGTCTTTCTGAGATTGAGAAAAAGTGACCTTGAGATCCCTTTCCCATAATTGTAGGAAAGAGAGTTCACGTGGCGCTCTCAGCCCTATCAGTGAAGCATATAAGTGCGACAAAGAATGTTGCAGCGGTTCATCTATTAAGCAAGTTTGTTCAAATGTGGATGGCGTCTGCTGCGGGCAATAAGTGCAGATACACACAAAGCCATGTGTGACAAAGAATGTTGAGGTCAGATGAGAATTTCGATCTCTCTGCTCATCATCAGACAGTTATCAATCAAGAAGTGTAAAAGCCTGAAAGATCTTCGCTGTGTTATTGCGTCAAGTCTAGAGTTCCTCTGGCCCAGTTGAAAAGCTGGTGTGTCAAGAATAGGGATTAGTAGACTCAGGTGGAGCAAAAGAGTGGTGGTTTTGAAGATGGTTTTCAGTGTTCATAAGGTGGTGCCGACAGTTGGGCGTAGTTTGACCGCTGACGGAATATCGATGTCTGATAGCCATGGAAGTGCTTCCAAGGGCAGGTCAACTGTTGCCTACTCCATGTGCACCAGTAGTTTCGAATCTTGTTGCACACACCAATCAACTACTCTTGCTAAATGTGAGGCTTTGTGATATTTGACTGGATCAGGAAATCCAATCCAACCTCTCTTCTTGGCAAGCGATAAGATAGCCCTGAGCACTCTTGCTGACTTACTGGCCCACAAAAATCTCAAGAATCTGGATTGTAGGTTTATGAGAAATCCTCCTGGAGGGAGTTTGATAGGTAAGGCCTGGATTAAATACTGTTTATAAGTTAGGGCATCACATTCATCTTTATGATATTGGCCCTACTGCTTCCACTTCCACTCCCTACCCCCCCCCCCCTTTTCTGCCCTTCTTTCTGTACTTTTTGATGTTCTCTCATTTTGACATTAGCAAAACCTCCAGTGCCCAAACTTCACTTGTATAGTCATCCATTCTCTCCTCTTTCTGGAACTTCATGGCTACCACACTGCACTACAAAGTATTATACATCTCTGGGTGTCTTTTCTATGTCAATACCATAATACAAATGAAAACTTGAGTTTTGTACTTCACATATGTCAAAATCAATATATTTCAAAAACAATTAATTACCAGGCAGAGAACTGGAGACATTGGGGTTGATTTACTAAATAGGTTGTTCCCATATGCAAGATATTTTGCAATTTGCAAGGGAAATTCCCCTAGAGCTTAGTGAATAAGGTAATGCTCTGCTGATTTCCATCATCCAATCATGTGCAAGCAAAAATTCATTTTTTTTCCTTCTATGTGATTGGATATTCTTTGCAAAGTAAAGCCAGTTACACACTACAGTTTTTTTTGTGCAACCCCATGGGTTGCACAAAAAAACCTGACAGCTCTGGTTGGGAGCCGCTGTACTAACCATGCAAGGTTAGTCCAGCGATCATGCCTCGCTGATCTGTTGTGTTCTGACAGGGGGGTGGCCCCCCACTAGAACACTCCGATCATCGCTCTCTGCCATTGGCTGATAGTGCTGATTGGGAGTCGGTCAGCTGCTGGTTTCCCGTCAAACACATGGGCAGAATGTCAGCCGGTATTTTTTGTACCGGCAAATGTGTACGTGGCTTAAAGTTAAAATGTAAACCCCATTCATGAATATGCACATATATCTGCAGTGTTTTCTTATCTCTCTTCAAAGCCCTAAGTCCCCTGGCTTTCTCCTGCTCCGTTCTTCTGTTATCAGCATAATAACTTCTGACAAGTTTTCATTCTGAATTTAGTGTCAGGGTGGGTGCTAACAATAGATTATCAGAGAGCTGGTCTTTTCACAGCACAGCTCTGCACGCCTCTGTGGCGAGGGGGTGTGTGCCTTTCCTCCAATCAGTTGTCTCAGTGTATAGCAAGAACCCACACCCACAGGTGAATCAGGAATAGAAAATGATATAATAATTAATATATTATCTAACCCCCGGAAGGAAGAGACATCACGGGCTTTGTTTGCAGGTAAGTGCCACATAATGGTATGCTTTTACTTTGGGAATAAAGAGGAAGTAAAACCCATCAGGGGTTTACTTCCTCTTTAAGTTTGGGAAGGGTAGAGTGTATAAAAGACCATTTTTTTCAGTATGTTTGGCAACATGTCTCGCTGTATACAATTTTTCTGTATTTTTTTTCCCACTTTTTTGTAAATTTGTTGCAAAATTTCCAACATGGAGATCCTGCCAGTAAGAAGAATTCCTGTTGTAGACCGACAGCGCTGAAGCTGGTCATACATGGGTCAGTTTTTTTCCACAGGTTCGATGCAGATGCAGGAATCCTCCTCGCCGTGTCATTTGTAGTCTTGACAGCGGAACTCCCCCACCGTGAGAATACACTGATCAGTGATGCAGCCGGTTGGCTGCAAGCGCTGATCAAACAAAATTTTTTCGATAGATCAACTTCTCATGAACAGGAAAGGCCATAGATGCATTGAAATTTAATTTTCGATCCATGTATGACCAGCTGAAATCACTATAAAAAAAAAGAATAATAGTGAAGCGCTTTCACCTGCGAAGCTGTAAAGTGACAAGTGTTTAAAAAAAAATAAAAAATAATAACACACACACACATATATATATATATATATATATATATATATATATATATATTACAAATATCAAAATATATCATATGTGAATCCTGTCGGCAATATATATTATGGGTAGCATAAAATAAAAATATGGTGCAAAAAAAATAGTAATGCAAAAAATCTTTGTAGTCCAAGTAGTCCCATATACCATGCAATCTCTGTGCAATCAGCAACCAAAGTTTCAAGCTGCAGTTGATAAATCTCCTCCATAGGAGTTATGTGACAATGTCTGAGATAAACCTCTGGTCATGAGGGAAATATATATTCATCCAACTAGCAGACTTCCTGTCCCAGAACCCAATGAAGAACAATGCAGGAAATATCCATCTTTGCTTGCACTGGGTTGTCTTACAATAAAACCAAATGTGAAATCTTGGTCCCCGTGTAGGAATTTCTGTATCAATTATCTTTATAAATTGTTTGGTCGACGTTCGGGTCCTGCGGCCACCATCTGGTTGATATGATGTCGATGGTTATTGGTATATAGACCCTGAATAGAGTCTCTTCGCTGATATTACAAGCGCTCACTTGTAATGAACATAATCTACGAGGGTTCTTTGTACCCATTGTTTCTTCTGTCACATTAAGCGACCTTGGATGTGTCAATGAATTCATGAAGAGCTGAAATATTTATCCAAGCAGCCAACATATGGCTGTGATGGCGGTCGGCGGAATAGGCCCCGGCTCCGATGCTACAACATGCTTAATTCACATTTTGTCACCTTTTCTTGTTAGAAGGTCACAGTTGTAATGTGAAGCGCTGCATACACTCGAGCCGGATTGAATTTGTCTGTTATTGTTTGTTAAATGAGATAAGTCTCGCAGACGCGTGCCGAGAAATCTCTCTGGATTGTTATGACCATCGCAAGCTTTATGAATTGTTCTAGCGCAGGACAGATGCCGTCTATGGCCTGGGGGGTGACAGTGCGGTGAGATGATCTCCCCGCCACTCTATAGGCGAGGAAAGTGACTGTCACAGCACGTGCCGGCTCAAGTTTGCACCTTTTGTTTCTTTCTTTTATTTGCCACGTGCCCTGTGTGATGACAATAAGTGACACCTCACAGGGTCGTAACAAACCCTGAAAGTTGTTCAGATCATTTAAACATTCATGCCGTCTGCTCGCTTTCAGCCTGGGGCTCATTGCAAGCTGAACCTTATTCTGGGTAATAAGCTGTTGGGAAAGTTCCCCTTGTGAACTGTAGGTGCTGCAGGTGAGTTATAGAAGAGATCTCACCTGGCTGTGCACCCTCTATACGCTCTACTAATCTGTATATGATATATGGTGGAGTGATAAATTAAAACTGACCTTCACCCTCTTCTTAGACACGTTTCATAATTTTCCTTCTCCCCCTTCTGTTACACAATCACACATTAGGGGTTTGATATACTAAAGGCAAATAAGCTGGTCACTTTGCAATGGAAGTTGCATTTTGCAAGGGAATTTTCCCTAGAGCTTAGTGAGTGTAGTGAAGTTTAACTTTGCAAGGGAAGTTGTACTTTGACAGGGAATTTTCCTCAGAGCTTAGTGAGTGTGGTGCAGTTTCACTTAGGCCCCTTTCACACTGGGGCGTTTTTTCATGCGGTGCAGCGCTAAAAATAGCGCCTGTTCACCGCATGAAAAAATCCTGCCCCATTCACTCCAGTGTGAAAGCCGGCGGGCTTTCACACTGGAGCGGTGCACTAGCAGGATGACAAAAAAAGTCCTGCTAGCAGCATCTTTGGAGCGGGATAGGAGCGGTGTGTTCACCGCTCCTATACCGCTCCTTCCCATTGATTACAATGGGAGACCGCCGTAAAACCGCGGCAATACCGCGGTTACCGCGGCAATACCGCGGCTACGGCGGCGCTCTGCGGGGGTGTTTAACCCTTTTTCGGCCGCTCGCGGGGGGTAAAACCGCACCGCGAGCGGCCGAAAACCGCGGTGAAAACGACGGTAAAGCAGCGCTAAATATAGCGCTGCTTTACCGTCACCGCAGATCACCGCCCCAGTGTGAAAGGGGCCTTAGAAAAATTACCCAATCACGTGCATTAAAAATGCCCAAAAAAACCACATGATTACATAATGGAAGTCAGCAGTGTTTTATTTCATTCACTAAGCTCTTGTGCATATTCCCTTACAAAGTGTACAGCCTGTTTGCCTTCAGTAAATCAACCCCTTAGGCACGATTCACGCGGCTGCCACCCAAAAGCCATGCGACTTGCTTGCGACTTCCTTGTGACTTTCGTGATTTAACATTGCAGTCTATGGCATTCAAGTCACACTAAAGTCACAGAAAAGTAGTGTAGGAACCTTTTTTTTTTGTCGCCGCAACTTGAGTCGCATTGATTAAGATGGCACCCATTGAAATGAATGTGTTTTGACTTGTCATGCGACTTTGTGTGGCAAGTCACAGCAGTGTGAACCGGGGCTAAAAGTTTTGTCTTTTTGTATTTTTTTTTTTGGAAACTTCTATCTTTTCCACCTAGGTGAGAATGATGTCTCCCCTACCCTAATCCTCCTGGGATACTTACATCATTTGTCTCAGGAGATTTTGTAGCAATCTCTCCAGCACACTCTGCATGCGCGGCTGCAGAGACACCTGGCAGGAGGGAGGAGCCAGGAGCGCCGTTGTGGGACCCAAGAAGAGGAGGATCTGGGCTGCTCTGTGCAAAACCACTGCACAGAGCAGGTAAGTGTAGCATGTTTGTTATTTAAAAAACAAGGCTTTAATATCGCTTTAACAGTATGAATCAATGCATGTAAAGTAATAAGCAAAAGTTGCCTTCTGAATCATTTTTTCAAAAAGATATCAATGGATGTAAGTGTGTACTGGGGAAAAGGTGAGTTTTTTTATTCATATATAGAATACAAGTTTCCTGTGAATGGCTGAGCAGCGTTCTGCCTAACTCGATTCTATTCTAGCAGCAGATGGGACACAACATTTGTTTCATCCCGGTTTTGGGGTTGTATTCGATATGTGCAAAAAGAGATCACACAAATACTTAGACGTATAACATTTATTAAAAGTACTTTACAGATAAAGAAAATATTAGAAAATATAACAATAATACTTAACTAAAGATGCTGTTTCACCATGGAGCCCCATCCGTTTTTTTGCGGTATGGCTGACAAGGTTCAGACAGATGCCTCATGGCAGTTCTGATGTGAGACTCAATACTCAATAAATGCCCATGAAAGTGTTGCTTTTCTAGTGGGAAGTGCTGCAGAGGAAATGATCTACTTTGAGGCGTGGTTAGGTTAAAGTGTGATAGCAGTAGGGCTGAAACAACTAATCGATTAATCGACAACTAATCGATTATGAAATGAATCGATTACTATTTTCATAATCAATTAATCGGCCAGTAACATAATGTGGTTAAAAAAACTAAAATAGCAAAGGGAAGACACATACCCGGGGGTAAAGAGAGTGCTGCTCACCCCTGAAGGATAGCAAAAGGAAAAAATTCCCCCACGTTGGGGTTTTTAGGCAGCGTACAATGAAAAAGTCAGGGTTAATATGTAAAAAAGATTTTATTTGTTAAATGAAAAAATGGGACAATCGGGTTAGAACATGAGCTCCAGTGGGAAAACAATATATAAAAGCATGGATAGACATAAAGCAGACTAATATTCACATAACAACAGAAAAATACAGAGTCTGTCGTATAAATGAGAAGATATCCCTTTTTACATATTAACCCTGACTTTTTCATTGTACGCTGCCTAAAAACCCCAACGTGGGGGAATTTTTTCCTTTTGCTAAAAAAACTAAAATGAGCCCTTTATAGTATAAAAAGAGAAAATAATTGCTACTGTAAATTACTTTCACAGTTCTACAGTAAAAAAATGTACCCCTTACAGTAGTGATTATCTGCTTTTTTTGTTGTACTGTAAAGGGCCAATTTTAGTTTTTTTTTTAACCCCCCATTATGTTACTAAACGTCTCAGGTCTGGTTCACACTTATGTGTTTTTTTGGTGCTTTTTGCTTTTTGCAGAAACGCACTACAGTTTATGTACATGGTTTCCTATGGGACACGTTCACATCTATGCTTTTTTCAGCCGCTGCTGTTTGGAAAGGGTCAGGGACTTTTTTTTAAAGCAAAACTGTGCTTTTTTGGTTCAATATACTTGAAGAAGCTGCACAAAAGCATATAATGTGTTTTTGCAGCAATTTGTGTTTTTTAATCTGCCCAACAACTAATTGGACAAAAAAAGTATATCTCTTCTGTTTGTTATTCTCAGAGTGGTTTAAATATATATAAGTAACCATATAGTTGGTTACTTATATTTACCACTGCATAGAGATATTTAAGAATAAATAGCTTTTTTTTAAAACTTATACACCACATTTTTTTTAAGGTTATTAACCGATTAATCGATTATTCAAAACAATAATCGGCCAACTAATCGATTATGAAAATAATCGTTAGTTGCAGCCCTAGATAGCAGGCATTCCTTTTTAGATCTCCGCAAGGTGGATTTTTATACTTTGATCTCTTTGACACTTGGCTTGGTCTAGCTCAGCTTTGCTGAAACAAAAGGCTTTGCCACTGGCAATAATGCTCACTGGGGAAAATGACTAATGCCCCGTACACACTGTCGGAAATTCCGACCACAAAATCCGTCAGATTTTTTCTGACGGATTTTGTCCGACACTGGTGTTGCGTACACACGGTCGGACAAAGTTGTCGGAAAATCCGATCATTCTGAACGTGGTGGCGTTCGTTGCGTACTACGGAACTACGTAGAGGCTAGTTGCCAATAGCTTTGGTCTTGTAATTTGATCTGAGCATGCGTGGCAATTTGTCCGTCGGAATTCGCTACACATGATCGGAAAAAGTCCAATCGGACTTTGTTGTCGGAATATTTGAGAGCAGGATCTCAAATTTTTTCCGTCGGAAATTCCGACGGAAAAAGTCAGATGGAGCCCACACACGGTTGGATTTTCCGACAACATGGTCCGATAGGACGTTTTCCATCGGAAATTCCGACCGTGTGTACGGGGCATAAGACTGGTGCAGCTCTGCATAGAAACCAATGAGCTTCCAGGTTTTATTTTCAAAGCTTAACTGAACAAGCTGGGGTTATAAGCTGATTGGTTACTGTGCACAGCTGCACCAAGTTCTGTTTGCACCAGTTTTAGTAAATCTCCCAGAAGGCCTCAGCTGCTGTTTGGCACTGACAGTATTGCTGGCTGGCTTGATGATTTTGCTTGCAGATAGAAGCAAATGGAGTTACCACACGGCTGCTCTGTACAAACAGTAAGTGGCTGGAGCTGCTCTGTCCTAGTTCTCTATTATTTTCCAGTAAATTCTGGAACACAGGAACCGCCACTGCCTCTCCCTCACTGCCCAGCTAATACATAAATGCTTAACTAACACGCCATAAATGCTCTGTTTAAGGTGCTGTTAAAGAGTATGTAAACTGCAACATTTAATATTCCTGATATGTGTCTGCTGTACCATGTACTTTTATGAAAAAGTATCATATTCTTTTTGTATTGCTTCCTATGTGTGAAATCCCTGGTGTTCCTGCCAGTCCCTCTGCTTTCCTACTAAAAACTGACCACACTAAGCAGGGGACACACTGTGGTCAGTTCTCTAGCTATGCTGGGACCTCAGCCTGCTCTCCTCCAATGATCAGACTTGTCCTGACTGCCCCCCCTGCACAGGCATTCACTGGGAAGCTTAGGGTGCTGCTGCTTCTCCTCCCCAGCTCTTATGCCGCTAAGAACAGACAAGATGTGATCACTTATAAAAAAAAAAGGGAAAAAAAAGTATTTATGAAGTTTTTTTTTAAAATATCTATACACTAATGTTTTGAAATGTATTTGTGTTTTAATGGGTTGTTTTACAAGGTGATTGTTTACTATCACTTTAACATGTGTTTTAAAGCATTATAATTGAAATCCATGGAGGAGGGTGACAAGTATCAATGTCTCATGAAAGCGATGTGCTGCTTCATTTTTAAACCCTCCTGTGTGAACAGTGCTGTGCATTCCAACATTCATTGCAGGCATTGAATGGTGGTTATGAGGCCGCATAAACGCATAAACACAGGGTATTGACACACGTCTGAACAAGCCGGTAGTTCTAACTTGAGTAAATATAGAAAACGTAGCTTGTCCTAGAATTCCACTCAAGGTGCTGATATGGATAGCTAGCAGGTTGAGGCCTTCTATTTTCTCCCCTTCACTCTCCTATACACTTGCTGTCTGGGGTAGACTTATGCCGCGTACACACGTGCGGACTTTTGCCGGCGGACTTAGTCCAGCGGACAATCCCGCGGGACTTTCCAGCTGGGTCCGCTGGACTTTCCGAGCGTGTGGACTTGCCCACACACGCACAGACTTCTCCAGCGGATAATCCGCCGGCCAAAAGTCCGCGGGACTTTTGAAAATGAACGGACTTGCCCACACACGGAGCAGTCCGTTCATTTCGAACGTAACTTCAGGTTACGTAGCTAGCGTAGGCAGTAAATGCCGCCGCGCTAGCTCCGTGACCTGGCATGGATTTAAGGGAATCCCCACGCCGAAAAAACGGCGTGGGGGTTCCCCCCCAAATCCAAGTCAGACCCTCATCCGAGCACGCAGCCTGGCAGGCCAGGAAAGGGGTGGGGACGAACGAGCGCCCCCCCCCCCTCCTGAGCCGTACCAGGCCGCGTGCCCTCAACATGGGGGGTGCCCTGGGGAAAGGGGGGCCGTGCGGCCCCCCACCCCAAAGCACCTTGTCCCCATGTTGATGAGGACAAGGGCCTCTTCCCGACAACCCTGGCCGTTGGTTGTCGGGGTCTGCGGGCGGGGGCTTATCGGAATCTGGGAACCCCCTTTAATAAGGGGGCCCCAGATCCCGGCCCCCCACCCTATGTGAATGAGTATGGGGTACGATGTACCCCTACCCATTCACCTAAGGTGTAAAATGTAAAGTACAAAAACACACACACTTTTGAAAAAATATTTTATTGCACTGCTCCGGGGGTCTTCTTCCGTCTTGGGGGTCTTCTCGCCGGACTCCTCCGCTCTCTTCTGCTCTTTTACCTAGCTCTTTCGCGAACGGAGGAGTCCGGCTACCTTCTTCGTCGTCGCCGCCGTCGTCTGGGGGTCTCGATCCGCCTTCGGGGGTCTTCCGGGGGTCTCTTCTGTTCTTGCGGCGGTCGTCGTCTTCCGCGCCGCCGGCGCCTTCTTCTTCTTGTCCTTCTTCTTGTTCTTCTTCTTCCGATGTTGACCCGACGCTCTCTGCCCGGAATGCTTGTGCCGCGCTGCGCTGAGACTTATATAGGGGCATGGGGACAGGGTCACATGCACATGTCACATGGTGACCCCGCCCCCTTGTGTTGTCACAGTCCCGGAGGATGCTGGGACTGTGACATCGCAAGGGGCGGGGTCACCATGTGACATGAACATGTGACCCTGTCCCCCATGTCCCTATATAAGTCTCAGCGCAGAGCGGCACAGGCATTCCGGGCAGAGACAGCGACGGGTCAACATCGGAAGAAGAAGAACAAGAAGAAGGACAAGAAGAAGGACAAGAAGAAGAAGGCGCCGGCGGCGCGGAAGACGGCGACCGCCGCAAGAACAGAAGAGACCCCCGGAAGACCCCCGAAGGCGGATCGAGACCCCCAGACGACGGCGGCGACGACGAAGAAGGTAGCCGGACTCCTCCGTTCGTGAAAGAGCTAGGTAAAAGAGCAGAAGAGAGCGGAGGAGTCCGGCGAGAAGACCCCCGGAGCAGTGCAATAAAATATTTTTTCAAAAGTGTGTGTGTTTTTGTACTTTACATTTTACACCTTAGGTGAATGGGTAGGGGTACATCGTACCCCATACTCATTCACATAGGGTGGGGGGCCGGGATCTGGGGGCCCCCTTATTAAAGGGGGTTCCCAGATTCCGATAAGCCCCCGCCCGCAGACCCCGACAACCAACGGCCAGGGTTGTCGGGAAGAGGCCCTTGTCCTCATCAACACAGACTTCTCCAGCGGATAATCCGCCGGCCAAAAGTCCGCGGGACTTTTGAAAATGAACGGACTTGCCCACACACGGAGCAGTCCGTTCATTTCGAACGTAACTTCAGGTTACGTAGCTAGCGTAGGCAGTAAATGCCGCCGCGCTAGCTCCGTGACCTGGCATGGATTTAAAGGGAATCCCCACGCCGAAAAAACGGCGTGGGGGTTCCCCCCAAATCCAAGTCAGACCCTCATCCGAGCACGCAGCCTGGCAGGCCAGGAAAGGGGTGGGGACGAACGAGCGCCCCCCCCCTCCTGAGCCGTACCAGGCCGCGTGCCCTCAACATGGGGGGTGCCCTGGGGAAAGGGGGGGCCGTGCGGCCCCCCACCCCAAAGCACCTTGTCCCCATGTTGATGAGGACAAGGGCCTCTTCCCGACAACCCTGGCCGTTGGTTGTCGGGGTCTGCGGGCGGGGGCTTATCGGAATCTGGGAACCCCCTTTAATAAGGGGGGCCCCAGATCCCGGCCCCCCACCCTATGTGAATGAGTATGGGGTACGATGTACCCCTACCCATTAACCTAAGGTGTAAAATGTAAAGTACAAAAACACACACACTTTTGAAAAAATATTTTATTGCACTGCTCCGGGGGTCTTCTTCCGTCTTGGGGGTCTTCTCGCCGGACTCCTCCGCTCTCTTCTGCTCTTTTACCTAGCTCTTTCGCGAACGGAGGAGTCCGGCTACCTTCTTCGTCGTCGCCGCCGTCGTCTGGGGGTCTCGATCCGCCTTCGGGGGTCTTCCGGGGGTCTCTTCTGTTCTTGCGGCGGTCGTCGTCTTCCGCGCCGCCGGCGCCTTCTTCTTCTTGTCCTTCTTCTTGTTCTTCTTCTTCCGATGTTGACCCGACGCTCTCTCTGCCCGGAATGCTTGTGCCGCGCTGCGCTGAGACTTATATAGGGGCATGGGGGACAGGGTCACATGCACATGTCACATGGTGACCCCGCCCCTTTGTGTTGTCACAGTCCCGGAGGATGCTGGGACTGTGACATCGCAAGGGGGCGGGGTCACCATGTGACATGAACATGTGACCCTGTCCCCCATGTCCCTATATAAGTCTCAGCGCAGAGCGGCACAGGCATTCCGGGCAGAGACAGCGACGGGTCAACATCGGAAGAAGAAGAACAAGAAGAAGGACAAGAAGAAGGACAAAAAGAAGAAGGCGCCGGCGGCGCGGAAGACGACGACCGCCGCAAGAACAGAAGAGACCCCCGGAAGACCCCCGAAGGCGGATCGAGACCCCCAGACGACGGCGGCGACGACGAAGAAGGTAGCCGGACTCCTCCGTTCGTGAAAGAGCTAGGTAAAAGAGCAGAAGAGAGCGGAGGAGTCCGGCGAGAAGACCCCCGGAGCAGTGCAATAAAATATTTTTTCAAAAGTGTGTGTGTTTTTGTACTTTACATTTTACACCTTAGGTGAATGGGTAGGGGTACATCGTACCCCATACTCATTCACATAGGGTGGGGGGCCGGGATCTGGGGGCCCCCTTATTAAAGGGGGTTCCCAGATTCCGATAAGCCCCCGCCCGCAGACCCCGACAACCAACGGCCAGGGTTGTCGGGAAGAGGCCCTTGTCCTCATCAACATGGGGACAAGGTGCTTTGGGGTGGGGGGGCCGCACGGCCCCCCTTTCCCCAGGGCACCCCCCATGTTGAGGGCACGCGGCCTGGTACGGCTCAGGAGGGGGGGGGGCGCTCGTTCGTCCCCACCCCTTTCCTGGCCTGCCAGGCTGCGTGCTCGGATGAGGGTCTGACATGGATTTGGGGGGAACCCCCACGCCGTTTTTTCGGCGTGGGGAGTCCCTTTAAATCCATGCCAGGTCACGGAGCTAGCGCGGCGGCAGTAACTGCCTACGCTAGCTACGTAACCTGAAGTCACGTGCTAAATGAACGGACTTGCCGATGAGCGGCAAGTCCGTTCATTTCAAAAGTCCCGCGGACTTGCCCACTAACGGCGGGATTGTCCGCCGGACTGCCAAGTCCAGCGGATAATTTTAAAACCAAACTTAAAACTTTGGTCCGCCGGACTTTGGCGCCAAAAAGTCCGCCGCGCCCACACACGAGGGGATTATCCGCTGGACTTCAGTCCAGAGGATAATCCCGCGGGATTGTCCCTTCGTGTGTACGCGGCATTAGATTCACAAAAGGGTTACACTCCCCTCATATTCCTCTGGCCTCTTTATTTAATAACCCAGAATTTCTGCTGGGACTGCAATTGAACTTATTTAACTAATGGGAAAACAAGGGTTGCTGTGGATAGGGGATCTTCTCCATGGAAATGAACCTTATTGTCTTGGAGTACTATAAAACCAAATTGGAACTAAATGTTTAGATACCGCCAGGTTTCGTCATTCTTGATGTCAAAACTAAAAGGGATGACTCGCCAACTTACTCAATCTCCCTTTAACTGTCTTGCAAGGCTGCCACACTCTTGAGGGGCCAAGTGTCCACCTTATATGTCTAATGCCGCGTACACACAGTCGGAATTTCCGATGGAAACAGTCCGATGGGAGCTTTTCATCGGATTTTCCGACCGTATGTATGCCCATCGGTCTTTTTCTGTCGGAATTTCCGACGGACTTTGGATTGAGAACCTGTTCTTAATTTTTCAGACGGAAAACCTTTCTATCGGATTTTCCGATCGTGTGTATGCAATTCCGACACGCAAAATTTCGACGCATTCTCGGAAACAATTCGACGCATGCTCAGAAGCATTAAACTTCCCTTTTATAGTGCAGTCGAAAGTTTTTAAGGCGTGGTGTTATTGACCGTCGGAATTTGGTGTGACCGTGTGTAGGCAAGACAGTTTGAGCGAAATTCCGTCGGAATTCCGACGGGAAAACCATCAGAGCTTTTTCCGGCGAGAATTCCGACCGTGTGTACGCGCCATTAGTCACTCCAATGCACAAACTTTCCTATATGACCCAATGGGAATGTGATTTGGAATTAACTTTAGAGCTAGACTAATGACAAGAAGTAATAACTTGGTCAAAGTATCTCTTAACAGAATGCTGGTAAAATTAAAATACAAAACATTATTGAGGTGTTACATGGTCCCTACCAGAGCTACTAAAATATGCCCACACGCCTCCTCTTCTTGCGATGAGGACAACTGAGAACCATGTTCCACGTTTGGTTTCAATGCCCCAAAATCACTAGATTTTAGATAAGGATATTTAATACACTCAGTAACAGAGGTGAATGTCCGCAGAGAGGCTGAAATTGTCCTTTTTCATAAACTAGATATTGAGGTTCCTAAACGTAAAAAACATATATCCTACATTATTTTGGCAGCTATAATTGCCATTGCTGTTTTCTGTTTCCATCCTTTCTCTCTAAACCTTCTCTTTGTCTCCTTGTCCTGCCTCCTTCTTCCTTCCTTTGGACGACTAAGTACAATTTTCTACTTTATGGTAATTTGTTTTTCATTTAGAAACTTGATGCAAGTAAGACAGCAGGCGAGAATGTTGAATATGAGAGCTGACCTCATTAGAACCTGCTCTTTCCTCCAGTGTTCTAGCAATTGTTGAGATGTACATGGTATTTCTCTTTACCCTAATTGAATGCTTTGTCTTTGCTATATTGGTTACGCCATTAAGGGAATCTGTACCCAAGTGTCTGTCTACTTTTCCCTCTTGTAGGGGCTCTGTTTTGTTAAATACATAAAAGAATAAATAAAAAGATTGGAATCTGACAATTTGCAGATTAGGAAACTGGTAATTGGGACCAGCTATGAGCTGGCGTACAAAGGTACACCGTTGCTCAGAGTGGGCCTGTTCTGGGAAGCTGACATGAACATGACCTTGCACAGGACTCTGTCCCCAGTCCCATTTATTTGTTGGCCGGGAGATTCTCCAGCCCAAAGCTGAAAGTAAAAAAAGGGGCTGGGGACACTGGTAATGTCATTATCCAAATATGGCAATGCCTATACAGTATCTGGATGGGCAGAACCTAATGGGGAACTAAAAGAGTAGTTCCCCATCAGGTCTGCCTTTTTTTTTTAATTGACAGAGGGTGGCAGTGGACAGATTTGAAACTTGTTGTTGGACTGAATAGTGGCTATAAATTATCCCACTGCCACGCACTGTCAATCAACAGCAAGGAGGACCTGATGGAAACCAGTCTCTCAGTTTCCCCTCAGGCTCCACCCACTGCACCATAAAACTCCTTGGTCATGCACTTGTCTAAGTGTTATGCCGCATACACGCGGTCGGACTTTCCGGCAGAAAAAGTCAGAGGGAATCTTTTCATCGGATATTCTGATCGTGTGTGGGCCTCATCTGACTTTGTTTTTCTAAAATCTGACGGACCTAGAAATAGAACATGTTTTAAATGTTTCCGACGGAATCAATTCCTATCGGGAAATCCGCTCGTCTGTATGCTGTTCCGACGGACCAAAAACGACGCATGCTCTGAAGCAAGTACGAGACGGCAGCTACTGGCTATTGAACTTCCTTTTTCTAGTCCCGTCGTACATGATGTACGTCACTGTGTTCTACACTGTTGGACTTTGGTGTGATCGTGTGTAGGCTAGACCGCTTGAGCGGAATTCCATCGGAACTCCGTCAAAAAAACAGTCCGTTTATTCCGACGGAAAAAACGGTCGTGTGTACACGGCATTAGTGGACCACCAAGAAAAATAAAAGGAAGAAAGGCCTAAATAAAAGAAAACAAATACTACCACCATATCTAGGGACTGGTAAACTGTGCTTAGATAAAAATATATAGTAAGCAGCAGCTTATTGTGTGATATACACAAAACAAATATAGAACGGAAAAGCTGCGCTATTTATGATAGAAAATATAAATTTAAACCTGAAGCAATTAACTAATCAGTAAGGCTTAGTGAACATTTGAAATAAAGTTTAAAAAAAAACATTAAGAAAACACACTATATTAAATTAAGTGAATCAGTCCAAAAAATAATAATAAATGAACCAGTCCAAATAAAAGATGCAAAAATATAGCACAAAGTGTGTTGTGCTAGGTGAAGTCCAAAATACTTTGAATATTCCAAACAGATGATGAAAACCGAACCCAATGACTATATTATAGCAAAGTGCACCAACACCTAGTGGAAGACATGCTTACCAGAACGTAAGCCAGATAAGCAGATGGCTTTAGCCCAGCCCAGGCCTTTAGTTTGCAAAAGAACACAATATGTGGTGAAATCTTTGCGGGAATGTGAAAATTAAATATGCGCATATGCGCATAAAGAACACCCGGTGAATAGCTCAAATCCAGTGCACCAACACCACACAGACAGCCTACTTACCAAATAGCAAGCCCAAAAATGCAGATATCCCCACAGGCAGATGGGTCCTCAGATAGATGCAAATGTGGAGTCAGTGGATAGATGGACCAAAATCCCAGCATTGAACCAAAAGCTCCATATATCCCGTAGAAATTGGTAAGTGTCAACCCAAAAAAAGGATATAATAGACCATGGCGTAATAACGTCTAAGCCTAAAATGTGAAGCCGGCCGGCAACCTATGTTCTTGAACCTGTGTTCTTTTGCAAACTAAAGGCCTGGATTGGGCTAAAGCCATCTGCTTATCTGGCTTATGTTCTGGTAAGCATGTCTTCCACAAGGTGGTGGTGCACTTTTCTATGATATGGTCACTGGGTGCGGTTTTCATCATCTGTTTGGAATATTCAAAGTATTTTGGACTTCACCTAGCACAACACACTCTGTGCTATATTTTTGCCTCTTTTATTTGGACTGGTTCATTTATTATTATTTTTTGGACTGATTCACTTAATTTAATATAGTGTGTTTACTTAATGTTTTTTTTTTTTAAACTTTATTTCAAATGTTCAATAAGCCTTACTGATTAGTTAATTGCTTCAGGTTTAAATTTATATTTTCTATCATAAATAGCGCAGCTTTTCCGTTGAATTGTATTGTAACTGTACTGTCTACCCTCAAGTTGTAAAGCGCTGCGCAGACTATTGGTGCTCTATAAATCCTGTATAATAATAAGAAGAAGAAGAATTTGACAATGATCAACCAGCAAAATCTATGTTTCAAAAACACCACTTTGTCATTGAACTATATGTGCTTCCAGGATTTACTGTCAAGGTTGAGGAGACCAGGGCACACAGTAAGTATTCTAGGGCAAAAAAAATATATATATATATATATATATATATATATATATGAATTGCAAAAAATGTGTAACAGGTACAAGTAGGATTAAATTAGCTGTGGACAGTGATCATTCTATCAATTTTTTTTTAAATAAACCATTCCATCGCCACTCCTCCAGTATTACAGCAATCAATGTTTTCAATACATGTTTCAGATGATGTGCCGGTACTCTACAGAGAACTCCTCTGAATATCACTTGAGTAGGCACTATCTATAGGAATACTGATGGGGTGTACCTCACCTGTGCAGTATACATAAATTATCTATACTGGAATGTCACCTCATCTCTCACATGTCACATCCTCCTGAACCATGAGCCGGACACACACACACATTCAGGCAGGTGTCTCGTCACACACGGGGTCAGCTCCGGGTTTTAATCAGTTGCAGGCAGTGGAGTTTGATCTTGTAACAATGAAGACACTTGACTCAAGTTATCTACTGAAGATGATTGGAAAAGATCAGAGGAGACAGACCACCTGCACAACAGAGCAGATCATGTTTCTGCGAACTCTCCGCAGGTCATCGGCTATCACCCTAAGAAAGTCAAGTTATCCCTTTTCAGGGGTTCTCTGAACTAGAAGGCTTTTTGTAATCTTACACAAGGTGGCTCCCAACGACTGACAAGTCTATCCATAGCTTCACCATCTAAATGCAGAAAGATACCGAGGAATGGGGAAGATTACAGAAAGAAACTAGGGAACAGGTAAAGTACAGCAAGGTACACAGGAACAGGCCAAGAACAGTGAGACACTGATGAGCAGGCCTAGAACAGTGAAACATGCAGAAACAGGCTAAACACAGCAAGACACTCAGGAACAGACCACATACAGCATTACACTCAGAAAGAGGCCAAGAACGGCGAGACAGTAAGGAAGGGGGCAAATACTATGAAACATTTATGAAGAGGCCAAGTACAGTGAGACACTCAGAAAGGAGCCAATTACTGCAAGGCACTCAGGAAGGGGCCAAGTACAGTGAGACACTTAGGAAGGGGCCCTGTGCAGTTAGACACTCTGGAAGGGGTCAAGTACAGCTAGACACTCAGGAAAGGGCCAATACAGTGAGGCACTCAGAAAGGAACCAATTACTGCAAGACACTCAGGAAGTGGCCAAGTGCAGTGAGACACTCAGGATGGGGCCAAGTGCAGTAAAGCACTCAGGAAGGGGCCAAGTACAGTGATACACTCAGGAAGGGGCCAAGTACAATGAGACATGTAGGGCAAAGTAGGAAGGAGAATAATTGCGCTAATTATATTCCATAGATCCAATTGCAGGGAATAACAGTTCCAATGTTTGTATGTGGTTGAAAAACTTCAAGGCAACACACTGATGTAATCACAGATAAGTGTCCCACCACCTCACAGAAAACATGCTTACCAGATAGTAAGCAAATTAGGGCAGATGGCTTTAACCCAGCCCATGCCTTTGCTTTCCACGATCAGGATTCTGCATACAAGTTGATATAACCCTCAATTGGATATCATAGATCCGTGGCTTCATGGGAGATGATTTGACAATCAGATAACCCACAGGAATAAGCATATGGCTTTAGCCCAGCCCAGGCCTTTGCTCAGCAGGAGACCCCAAGATGATATAAGCTGATAGATTCTCAGGCAAATTACCATATGATCCGCAACTCCGTAGGTGGTGCATCAATATTCTGGACTCCCCACCTCCGGTTGCTATGCCACCTCCAATATGGCGCCTGCCATAGGCGCCATATTGGAGGTGGCATAGCAACCGGAGGTGAGACACTAAGGAACACGCAAAGTGCAATCAGACACACAAGGATAAACCAAGTAGTGAGATACTCAGGAATAGCTCAAGTACAGTGAGGCGCGCTAGAACAGGCCAAGTACAGTAAGACACTCAGAAATGTTTATGTGTTTCGGTGTTCTAAGTTTCATTCATAGCACATATCAATCCTGCAACTGAAAAATTGAAATGTCATGGCATTTTATCAGATCATATCATCTGCACTCTCAGGGGCTCAGGAAGCCTTCAGCTTTCTGTACAGTTGACTATACTCGTATTTACATTCACTTTAGTTGCCACGCAATTCCCACCAGCATTTTGTACAAAAAAATGAACATCAGAAATGATTGGGGAAGGAATGTACAAAATCAGCTCATACAGTATCTCACAAAAGTGGGTACACCCCTCACATTTTTGTAAATATTTTATTGTATCTTTTCATGTGACAACACTGAAGAAATGACACTTTGCTACAATGTAAAGTAGTGAGTGTACAGCTTGTATAACAGTGTAAATTTGCTGTCCCCTCAAAATAACTCAACACACAGCCATTAATGTCTAAACCGCTGGCAACAAAAGTGAGTACCCCTAAGTGAAAATGTCCAAATTGGGCCCAATTAGCCATTTTCCCTCCCCGGTGTCATGTGACTCGTTAGTGTTACAAGGTCTCAGGTGTGAATGGGGAGCAGGTGTGTTAAATTTGGTGTTATCGCTCTCACTCTCTCATACTGGTCACTGGATGTTCAACATGGCACCTCATGGCAAAGAACTCTCTGAGTATCTAAAAAAAAAATTGTTTCTCCACATAAAGATGGCCTAGGCTATAAGAAGGTTGCCAAGACCCTGAAACTGAGCTGCAGCATGGTGGCCAAAACCATACAGCAATTTAACAGGACAGGTTCCATTCAGAATAGCCTCGCCATGGTCGACCAAAGAAGTTGAGTGCACATGCTCAGCGTCATATCCAGAGGTTGTCTTTGGGAAATAGACGTATGAGTGCTGCCAGCATTGCTGCAGAGGTGGAAGCGGTGGGGGGGTCAGCCTGTCAGTGATCAGACCATAAGCCGCACACTGCATCAAATTGGTCCACATGGTTGTCGTCCCAGAAGGAAACCTCTTCTAAAGATGATGCACAAGAAAGCCTGCAAACAGTTTGCTGAAGACTAGGGACATGGATTACTGGAACCATGTCCTGTGGTCTGATGAGACCAAGATAAACTTATTTGGTTCAGAAGGTGTAAAGCGTGTGTGGTGGCAACCAGGTGAGGAGTACAAAGACAAGTGTGCCTTGCCTACATTCAAGCATGGTGGTGGGAGTGTAATGGTCTGGGGCTGCATGAGTGCTGTCCGCACCGGGGAGCTACAGTTCATTGAGGGACCCATGAATGCCAACATGTAATGTAATGTGACATGCTGAAGCAGAGCATGATCCCCTCCCTTCGGAGGTTGGGCCGCAGGCAAGTATTCCAACATGATAACGACCCCAAACACACCTCCAAGACCACCACTGCCTTGCTAAAGATGGACTGGCCAAGCATGTCTCCAGACCTAAACCCTATTGAGCATATGTGGGGCATCCTCAAACAGAAGGTGGAGGAGCGTAAGGTCTCTAACATCCACCAGCTCTGTGATGTTGTCATGGAGGAATGGAAGAGGACTCCAGTGGCCACCTGTGAAGCTCTGGTGAACTCCATGCCCAAGAGGGTTAAGGCAGCGCTGGAAAATAATGGTGGCCACACAAAATATTGACACTTTGGGCCCAATTTGGACATTTTCACTTAGGGGTGTACTCACTTTTGTTGCCAGTGGTTTAGACATTAATGGCTGTGTGTTGAGTTATTTTGAGGGGACAGCAAATTTACACTGTTATACAAGCTGTACACTCACTACTTTACATTGTAGCAAAGTGTCATTTCTTCAGTGTTGTCACATGAATATAATAAAATATTTACAAAAATGTCAGGTGTGTACTCACTTTTGTGAGATACTGTGAGGTACTGTACATATATTATATAAAAAATATATTGTATATTAACAATGGCCAAAAACATGTTATAAGGGTGGAGCAAACCTGAGTTTTTTTAATTTTCATACATTCAGTCACAGTGATAAACCAATTTATGAACTGTGATGGCTGAAGAACATGTTTTCAAGTTCTGGTTTTACATCTTTAAAGGAATCATTCTTAGTGCTGTGACTGTGTCATGCTGGTACATATCTCAATTATTTTACTTTAAATAAAGATATCAATGATAAATGTACAATGCCAAACAAGCCATTTCACACCTATTCCAATGGATGGCAGAGTGTGGAAATGGCCTTGAGAGCTGCTTTGGAAGTTCTGTCATCTATCAGTTATAATTTCTCAACCTTTATACTGTATTTCCCATCATTTGCAGGTAACATCACATTCCTGAACCAGAGCTGCCTCTCAAGCTTCGAATGGTCCATTACAAGTTTTTTTCCCCTGGATTATTCCAGATCACAATTCAAACTGTTTGAAAAATCTTTTTGGAGAGTCATGTTTGCTCTTTCCATTAATTCAGCATTCACAAAGGGAAGGAGGAGAAACTGAAACTCTTTAGCATTAACAGAGTGCTATGGAAATGTTATAAATCAGTGGTCCCTAACCTTTTTGGCAAGGACTGGGGGGTTTGGAAAAGGAGGTTGATGGTGGTGTTGTTGGGGGAATGGCATCTTAGCGCATCAATCATCAATGATTAAAGTGCCACATTACTATTATTACATTGTCATATATAATGAAATAGTTTAACTTACCATAATGCAGAATCAGAGGGAGCCCTGAGCTTGTCACTTGTCACCATCGCCGCCTGCCACCAGATGCAGTGTGTCACTTGCCATCGCCGCCTGCCACCAGATGCAGTGTGTCACTTGCCACTGTCGCCTGCCACCAGATGCAGTGTATCACTTGCCATCGCCGCCTGCCACCAGATGCAGTGTGTCACTTGCCACTGTCGCCTGCCACCAGATGCAGTGTGTCACTTGCCACTGTCGCCTGCCACCAGATGCAGTGTCACTTGCCATCGCCGCCTGCCACCAGATGCAGTGTGTCACTGTCGCCTACAACCAGATGCAGTGTGTCACTTGCCATCGCCGCCTACGACCAGATGCAGTGTGTCACTTGCCACTGTCGCCTGCCACCAGATGCAGTGTGTCACTTGCCACTGTCGCCTGCCACCAGATGCAGTGTGTCACTTGCCATCGCCGCCTGCCACCAGATGCAGTGTGTCACTTGTCACTGTCGCCTACAACCAGATGCAGTGTGTCACTTGCCATCGCCGCCTGCCACCAGATGCAGTGTGTCACTTGTCACCGCCGCCTGACACCAGATGCAGTGTGTCACTTGTCACCGCCGCCTGCCACCAGATGCAGTGTGTCATTTGTCACCGCCGCCTGCCACCAGATGCTGTGTGTCACTTGCCACTGTCGTCTGCCACCAGATGCAGTGTGTCACTTGTCACTGTCGCCTGCCACCAGATGCAGTGTGTCACTTGCTATCGCCGCCTGCCACCAGATGCAGTGTGTCACTTGTCGCCGCCGCCTGCCACCAGATGCTGTGTGTCACTTGTCACTGTCGCCTTCCACCAGATGCAATAGATAGGAAGTATTTCTGGACAGCCGCACTCCGATAAAAATTGCCTTTTATAAAAAAAAAACACAGGCTCAAAAATACATGCCACAGCAGAACGGACAGAAGAGCTGACGCGTTTCACACTACAAACAGTGCTTACTCATAGCTTGCATAGATGCAGTGTATCACTTGTCACCGTCGCCTTGCCCCAGATGCAGTGTGTTACTTGACACAGTTGCCTGGCACCAGATGCAGTGTGTCACTTGCCATCGCCGCCTGCCACCAGATGCAGTGTGTCACTTGCCACTGTCGCCTGCCACCAGATGCAGTGTGTCACTTGCCACTGTCGCCTGCCACCAGATGCAGTGTCACTTGCCATCGCCGCCTGCCACCAGATGCAGTGTGTCACTGTCGCCTACAACCAGATGCAGTGTGTCACTTGCCATCGCCGCCTACGACCAGATGCATTGTGTCACTTGCCACGTCGCCTGCCACCAGATGCAGTGTGTCACTTGCCACTGTCGCCTGCCACCAGATGCAGTGTGTCACTTGCCATCGCCGCCTGCCACCAGATGCAGTGTGTCACTTGTCACTGTCGCCTACAACCAGATGCAGTGTGTCACTTGCCATCGCCGCCTGCCACCAGATGCAGTGTGTCACTTGTCACCGCCGCCTGACACCAGATGCAGTGTGTCACTTGTCACCGCCGCCTGCCACCAGATGCAGTGTGTCATTTGTCACCGCCGCCTGCCACCAGATGCTGTGTGTCACTTGCCACTGTCGTCTGCCACCAGATGCAGTGTGTCACTTGTCACTGTCGCCTGCCACCAGATGCAGTGTGTCACTTGCCATCGCCGCCTGCCACCAGATGCAGTGTGTCACTTGTCGCCGCCGCCTGCCACCAGATGCTGTGTGTCACTTGTCACTGTCGCCTGCCACCAGATGCAATAGATAGGAAGTATTTCTGGACAGCCGCACTCCGATAAAAATTGCCTTTTATAAAAAAAAAACACAGGCTCAAAAATACATGCCACAGCAGAACGGACAGAAGAGCTAACGCGTTTCACACTACAAACAGTGCTTACTCATAGCTTGCATAGATGCAGTGTATCACTTGTCACCTTCGCCTTGCCCCAGATGCAGTGTGTTACTTGACACAGTTGCCTGGCACCAGATGCAGTGTGTCACTTGCCATCGCCGCCTGCCACCAGATGCAGTGTGTCACATGTCACTGTCGCCTGCCACCAGATGCAGTGTGTCACTTGCCACTGTCGCCTGCCACCAGATGCAGTGTGTCACTTGCCACTGTCGCCTGCCACCAGATGCAGTGTGTCACTTGTCACCGCCGCCTGCCACCAGATGCAGTGTGTCACTTGTCACTGTCGCCTGCCACCAGATGCAGTGTGTCACTTGTCACTGTCGCCTGCCACCAGATGCAGTGTGTCACTTGTCACCGCCCCCTGCCACCAGATGCAGTGTGTCACTTGCCACTGTCGCCTGCCATCAGATGCAGTGTGTCACTTACTTGTCACCGCCCCCTGCCACCAGATGCAGTGTGTCACTTGTCACTGTCGCCTGCCACCAGATGCAGTGTGTCGCATGTCACCGCCGCCTGCCACCAGATGCAGTGTGTCACTTGCCACTGTCACCTACCACCAGATGCAGTGTGTCACTTGTCACCGCCGCCTGTCACCAGATGCAGTGTGTCACTTATCACCGCCGCCTGTCACCAGATGCAGTGTGTCACTTGTCACCATCGTCTGTCACAAGATGCAGCTTCCCACTATTCTGCCACCAGATGAACTTCCCAATGTAGCCAGCGACCAAAAAAACACCAGATGCAGCTTGTCACATTAAGAATGTATGGCCAATTTCTACTGGGTACCATCCAATCCTGCTACTGGGTTCTATCCAATCCTAGAGTAAGAAGGCTGAACAGCAGTGAGAGATGATGTCATCTCTCTGCTCGCCCGTCGCACTTCTTTTAGTGCAGCCTTCGTGGCCTGGCTGTAGACAGGGCATGGACTGGCACCGGTTCGGGGGTTGGGGACCCCCGTCATAAATGTTTCCTCATTAAAACACAACCCTCTCCATCCTCCGATCTATGGTACCAGATTTTGTCACATTTGGTGTTTCTATAAATAACAATTAACAGGTTTACCTGCTCATCAGCTCTGTATATGGTTGGATCAGTGAATGTTTGGAGGCCCCTCTGCAACCCTGCCTGATGCTTAAAGCTGAGCCAGCAAACTTGATTGCCCACTGGCCAGGGTTCATTTTCTTATCTGATAACTATTGCTTCCAGTTGCTTTACTTCAATATTCAATCTGTTGCTACATTTAAAGAGACACTAAACAAAATCCTTTATTTTTTTTAAATAAACCATCCACATCCACTACTTAATGGCCCTGTAATCTATTTTTAATTAAATTGTTTCCTACTGTGTGTTTTTCTACCTCTTTGTAACATCCTCCTTGAGTTCCAGAACCTCTCCTTTCCCACCTCTCTTCCGTTTGTTTAGAATGAATAGTGCACTTAGACCCCTTTCACACTCAGGCGATTTTCAGGCGCTACAGCGCTAAAAATAGCGCCTGTAAAGTGCCTGAAAAAAGCCTCAGCTGCAAACCCAGTGTGAAAGCACGAGGGCTTTCACACTGGGGCACTGCGCTGGCAGGGCGTCACAAAAAGTCCTGCCAGCAGATTCTTTGCAGCAGTGGAGGAGTGGTGAATAAACTGCTCCTCCACCGCTCCTCCCCATTGAAAACAATGGGGCAGCGCTGCTAAACCGCCGGCAAAGCGCCACTGCAGCAGCGGTTTGCGGGCGGGTTTAACCCATTTTCGGCTGCTAGCGAGGGAAGGGGGGTTAAAACCTCCCTGCTAGCGGCCAAATAGCACCGCTAAAAACGCCGGTAAAGCGGCGTTAAAAATAGAGCCGCTTTACCACTGACGCCCGGGGCGGCTCAGTGTGAAAGGGGTCTAAGTGGCGGTCATGTGCACTGCTCTATGGACACTACACATCCCATATCCCCTAGTTTATCTTGGGAGCAAGAAGCAGAGGGTGACCACATTCCTACATATAGAAGGGCTAGGGAGAATGAACATAGCCAGCCTCTAGCAGGAAGTTAGATCACAGCAGCAAAGAAAAAGGAGTTTAGAGATCTGGAGGAGGCTGAGAACAATAGAAGGATCTTTTTTTAAATGTAATTTTCTATTTTGAGTTTTACAAATACAAAGACAAAATAATAAAACAAGTCTGTATCCACATTTGAGCGAAGTATGCAATGATATAAATTAAAAAGATCTCAATACCCATACGTGTCTTAATGCCTCAAATGCCAAGCTAAAGAGGCATGTCCAGGTAGCAAAAATACAAAAGAGTATTGCCCCGTACACACGGTCAGAAATTCCGACCACAAAATCCGTCTGATTTTTTCCGACGGATTTTGTCCGACACTGGTGTTGCATACACACAGTCGGACAAAGTTGTTGGAAAACCGATCATTCTGAACGTGGTGATTTTCATTGCGTACGACGGAACTACGTAGAGGCTAGTAGCCAATAGCTTTGGTCTTGTAATGTGATCTGAGCATTTGTGGCACTTTGTCCGTCGGAATTCGCTACACACGATCGGAAAAAGTCCGATAGGACTTTGTTGTCGGAAAATTTGAGAGCAGGAGATAAAACTTTGTCCGTCGGAAAATCCGACGGAAAAAGTCCGATGGAGCATACACACGGTCGGAATTTCCGACAACATTGTCCGATAGGACATTTTCCGTCGGAAAATCCGACCGTGTGTATGGGACATAAGAATGAGGTATCTGATTATTTCCTCTTCTCATGATACATTTTCTTCTCATGTATAAGATTATTACAGAAAGTTTTTCAGTAAAACAGGTGGCATTCCCCTGCCAATACATGTTAATCACTTGCTGTGCAGAATCACGTATACCGTATATACATGATTCCGCCTGATTACTCACAGCAGAAGCCAATCTACAGGTGCCAGGCAAAGGATGTCCGCGGGCACCCACCGATTGCTGGGCAGAGACACAAAGAGGAGCTCTGTTCTGGCAGGGGAAAAGTCATGTATTTTGTGTGCCTGCAAAGCAGGGAATAAAATCCATCACTTTCCTTAGTAAAAGCAGCACATACAGTACAGTAAAACACCAGCTAGGCACACAGTTAAACCTTTGATTGCCCTAGATGTTTAAGCTTTTCCCAGCCAGTGTCATTAGTACAGTGACAGTGCATATTTTTAGCATATAATTAGTGTCACTGGTTCCCACAAAGTGTCAGTTAGTGTCCAATTGGCCAACGCAATATCGCCGTCCTGTTATAAGTCGTTGATCACTGCCATTACTAGTAAAAAAAAAAAAAAAAAGAATTCCAGTATATATCCCATAGTTTGTAGATGCTATAACTTTGCGCAAACCAATCAATATACGATTATTGGGATTTATTTTTACCATAAAACTTGTAGCAGAATACACATTGGCCTAAATGTATGAAGGCATGCGGAGTAATGAGTCAGTATAACATTTCCAGGTATATATTACACTCACAAAGCTTACTGTATTCCCCCTGACAATGCCTTCATCTGTTTGTTCGTTTTTCCGCAGAAGGATGGAGCCATCTTTGTTCAGGCATCATTCAGAATCTCCATCTATTTTCTGGACTGGGATGCCAGCTCAGAGTTGACACAATCATGTAAATCCTTGTGCCTGCAAAGTTTTTGGCTGCGTTCACAAATGTCTGACACAGATCTGCTCCTGCTGCATCCTCTCACCTCTCAATGCTGCCGTCTGATCACTGTGGGAGAAAAGACTGAGGAAATCCTGCCCCCTGTCTGCAGCAGACTGATGACATCATCTCACCCTAGGCAAAGTCACTGACTGTTCTAAAAAATGATATTACTGTCGCTGTATATAGTGACATGGCAGGAAATGATTCAGGGAGACCTGTATACTTACTGATAGGTAGACTTTAATTAGGAGCTGTCTCTTATGTCACATGGATAGATAGTATTAAATGTAATGAAATGGCCACATTTCCTCTCAAAGTACCTAGTCAGACATGAAATAATTTTATAATTAGTATTGGATCATGAACAGTATTCTGTCACCCGTGTGACAAAAGAACACAGATGGAATCCATGGAGGTCTCAAGCAGGTAAAAGGAAGGAGTGAGGAAACTCTGCACTCCGGCAATCAGAAGACACAAGCCCAATAGACTCTCTGTTTCTGTAGTCATTAAAGTTAATTGGCTGACCGTTCCTGGGAGATGTGTGTGAAGGGCATTCACAAGCGGGTCATTAGCGGCTCGTACTCAAAGACAGACGGAACATTAGCTATTAAACCTACAAAAAAATGCCACCGGTGATTTTATTCAGAAACTTAATTGAAGGATTCAGTGAAAACATTGGCCATTGATGAGGTATGAAGCGTGCTATTATGGCCGGAGATGCTATATATGGCTCTGGAGTAAGGAGGGGGCTGTGACAAGGTGCCAGGAGAGTATATGACACGAGGACATCATATTCCTCCCAGTCGCTGGGAGCCAAGATGGCGCTAGGACTCTTCTAAGCTGCTGTAACTCCAATACAACTCACCAGATGCCGCATGTGGTGTCCCATAAAAAGCATTTTATTATATGACACAAGGCACTGCCAGACAGTTTAATGTCACCGAAGGGCCATTTATAAATCAAAGCCTAGTGGGAGATGCTGACCAAAAAACAAGAAGTAGATGTACAGTATATCCAATTACTAAAATTTTATACAGCATGTTAATATCATTTCAAAAATTGTTTTCAATACTCCTAAAGTGGTTCATAAGGTAGAAGGTTTTTTACCTTAATGTAGGCGTGTCAAACTTAAAGCGGAAGTAAACCCATCAATTTAACAATTTCAAAAAACAGTTCCATTTTATGGCATGCCAGGAATATAACTGCCACATTGGTTGTACTCGCAACCAAACTGTCAAACCATCCAATGTCTGGTGTCCTAACTGATCACATGTGCAGCATCATGGCAGTTGAAGATTAAACAGAGGCCAAGATGGCAGCTTCCTTGGCTGAAAACCATAGGAGGGTTTACTTCCACTTTAATTTTAGCACAGGCTTCATCAGCATTATGGCTGCCCTCAAAGGACCGGTTGTATCAATAAGACTAGATGTCCACAGCACACCCCCCCTCCCTTACATTAGATGTCAAGAGCCCCCCCCACCATCAGAATTCCAGAGTTCCGCACCCTCCTTTACATCACAGTGCACCCCTTACATCATACTGCTGCTAGGAAGAAGCTGGGGCAGAACTGGGGCGCAGAAAGTGCAGAAGGAGAACCAGAGGGGGGCTGAAGTCAGCTGCCAGAGTCTGCTAAATGCTGAGGCCAGGAGGGGCGGAGATGAGGGGGTGCTGCGCAGTGTTGCCAACCGTCAGGATTTTTACTGGCAGGCAATAATAAACAGGCAATTTGTGCCTGCCAGGAAAAAGAAAAGGTTGCCAGTAAAAAACATGGCTGTGATGCTCGGCCCGGAGCCAGCCAAGACCATACAAGTGCCTGCTACAGTGTGTTCGGGCGGCTCTGGTGGAGGCGGCGCCTGAGCATGTCCTGTGATGTCATGGTGCAAGGGAGCCAAGCAGAGCGGCCAGAGCCTTGTGTGTGGGTGGGTCTGCGGGATGGGAGCAAGGCAGGCCAGGAGCAGGACCATCAGTGCTGGCTTGGAGAAAGACTGTCACTGTGTCTCTGGAGGGGACATGTTGTGTTGGTAATCTGTACTGCTGCACACTGCTGTCAGTATCACTGTGAGAGTCAATTTCATGTGTGTGCCGCCCATTTCTTCCTCCTGAGTCCTGTCCCTGAGCTACTAACTTACTATATCGAAAATAAAATTAGAAATATGCTTTTTGCCTTATTATCTACCTTAAATCACATTGCTAATTACATATTGTACTTGTTTGTAGCCTAAATAGTGAAATTTGTAATTTTGTAACTTTTGGAAAATGCCAGTAAAAACGCGGCTTTGACAGTATATTTTGGGTGTCGTGTCAGTAAATTTCAATCTATTAGGTTGGCAACACTGGTGCTGCGGCTGCACAGAGAGGTGCAGGATCTGTCAGAGGAGTTCTGTCCTCCTCTCTGCTGCCGACTGCAGAGACGAGGGGGGTGCCGCAGCTGCAGGAGAGCTGCAAGGTCAACCTGAAATGGCCGAGTGGGCCAGATTCAGCCCACAGGCCTTGTGTTGACACATGTGCCTTAATGTATTAAAGCGGAGTTCCGCCCAAAAAAATAAAATTAAAAGTCAGTAGCTACAAATACTGCAGCTGCTGACTTTTAATAGTCGGACACTTACCTGTCCCGGGGTCCAGCGATGCGGCGAAATGAAGCCCCGCTCATCTCCCCCTCTGCGGCGCCGGCATTGTCACTGTGGGTGCCCGGCTGTGGCTTCACAGCTGGGCACGCACTGCGCATGTGCGAGCTGCACTGCGACTGGCCGGGGAATCATCTGGGACCTGTGACATGCCCGAGAGGGAGGGGGGAGAGGGGAACTTCCTTCCGGCAATGCGGTGCCCCAGGAGGAAATGGGAGCTGGAACCCCCCCCCCCCAAAAAAATAAAAATAAAATGCCAAATGTGGCATGTCAGGGGGGTCACCTTCCCTTGTTCAATTTTTGGGTGGAACTTTAAAAGTCTACTACTGGGCCAAATTTCTACCTTCTTCTTCTTCCTCTATCCTTTCCCCTGTTTTTATGTTCTTTTCTTTTCTACCTAATGCTATTCTTTACTTCTTTTCTATACACAGATTTTCTCCATAAGTATTACCAGACTCTTTTATTTTGAGTCATCAGCCAGCCAGTCATTTATGGGGGTGAAGTAACTCTACTACGGTACTTCCTAGCATGATTTTTTGTAAGATGAGCTGAGTTGCTGAAAGCTAAAATATAGCGCCTCATCCCTTATATAAAGTCAAAATTTGGTTCAAATGAACAGATTTGGGACTTTTAGGGCGCAAAAACACAAAAAAAATATATTGTATATGAAAAATAATTTATTGAAAATTTATTGAAAATCACACTTCCTAGCATGGTTTGACTGTGTTCCCCTATGCATAATAATTGTACCCTCATTGCTCATCTTATTCTACTAAGGGGAATGATCCCTTGCAAGTATTGTTTTTGGTACACTGTATTTATTAATATAACTCTGGAATTCATGTACTTTCTTTTTTGTTTTCTACTTTATACGCTTTGATTGTCTTGGTACTCTGTCAAAATTGGTTAATAAAAATATATTCAACCTTAAATGTGTTGAGGTAAAAAAACTTCTGTGTGCAGCCCCCCCGCCCTCATACTTAACTCGATATTGATTAAGTGCTGTGAGAGAAGGATCACTGGTCTTTCTCTCCTCACTGCCATTGGCTCCCGCTGCTGTCAATCACAGCCAGTGAAGAGGGGGGGCAGGGCCAAGCAGCGATGGACACACAGAGCATGGCTCAGGATCGAGCCTGCACGAGTGCCCTCATAGCAAGCTATGGGGACATTCAGTGGGGGGGTAGGAGCCAGGATCGCCAGCAGGTGATTAGAGAAAAGGAGGATCGGGGCTTCTCTGTGCAAAACTTACCAGAGCAGGTAAGTATAACATGTTTGTTATTTAAAAAAAAAGAAACAATTTACAATCACTTTAAATCTGAAGCTTTTATTAACCACCAAGATTTGGCTGCTGAATGACCGGGACATTTTTTGCGATTTGGCACTGCATCGATTTAACTGACATTGCGTGGTCGTGCGACGTTGTACCAAAACAAAATTGACGTCCTTTTTTCCCACAAATAGAGCTTTCTTTTGGTGGTATTTGATCACCTCTGCGGTTTTTATTTTTTGCGCTATAAACAAAAAAAGAGCGCCAATTTTGAAAAAAACACAATATTTTGTACTTTTTGCTATAAAAAATATCCCCAGTTTTTTTAAAAAAAAGCTAATTTTCTCTCAGTTTAGGCCGATATGTATTCTTCTACATATTTTTGGTAAAAAAAAAAAAAAATCGCAATAAGCGTATATTGATCGGCTTGCACAAAAGTTATAGCGTCTACAAAATAGGGGATAGATTTATAGCATTTTTATTATAATTTTTTTTACTAGTAATGGCGGTAAGCTGCGATTTTTATCGTGACTGCGACATTATGGCAGACACATCGGACAATTTTGACACATTTTTGGGACCATTGGCATTTATACAGCGATTAGTGCTATAAAAATGCATTCATTACTGTAAAAATGTCACTGGCAGGGAAGGGGTTAACACTATGGGGCGATCAAGGGGTTAACTGTGCTCTCTGGGAGGTGATTCTAACTGAAGGGGGAGGGGACTGACTAGAGGAAGTGACGGATCGTGGTTACTAGCTAATAGAAACACACAATCTATCACTCCTCTGAGAACAGAACAGGGATTTGTGTGTTTACACACACACTTCCGTGTTCTGTCCCTCGTGCTCGCTCGTGGCTGGTGGTCATCGCGACTATCGGCCACGAGCATCGGCACACCCCTGCAGTGCAGCGTGCGAGTGTCACCAGCGGCGCGTGCCTGCTATCCTGATCCCGCGAGCCGACATATAGATACGACATTCTGCATTACCTACAGCCACCAATCAGATCACACACCTGCATTAAAAAAAAATAAAAAATACCTGATTGGTCATACATTAAGCAGATAGAGAGAGAGAGAGGAAGGTACACAGCAGGGAAGTAGGTATATCCAGTGCATACGTGAGATTCTCTCTGAAATGTGGCTGCAGTGGATTACATAAAGTTTAAACTCAAGTAGACTTCCAGCCTAAACTAGTCCTAAAAATGTTGCCTGCCCCTCCTAACACCTATGATCACTAACCTATGTAAAAAACATGCATATACTTACCTATTTTCAGCCTGCTCTCATCACGTGATCCAGCTCTACTGTGTCAGCCAGCGGAGGCTGCAGGGGAAAGGAGGGAGCATAGACAACAACTGGGACATGAGAGCCTATGAGTGACATCACCGCTCCAGGCTTTCCCAGCTGTTATCGAGCACTGTCTCCTCTCCCTTGCAGCTGCTGATGGCTAACAAAGGGAATTACATCACTGAGAATAAGTATATGATTTTTTTTTTTTTTTACATGGGCTAGTCAATATAGGTGATTAGAGTGGGGAGTGGACATTTTTTGAGTTCAGGGTTTAAAAAAAAAAAAAAAAAAACATTTACACATACCTAGGTGGATGTAGCATTGATCCGATGCTGCATCTGTCCCTCGCCAACTCTGTAGAGAGAACTGAGAAATGAAACACCACTGATCGCTCACTCGGCTCTGAGCAGAGAGCCATGACTGTCAGTCAGCAGCTCTCTGTTCTCCCCTCCTGGTCTCACTGGATCGATGGGCTGTGGAGGCGGCGGGAGAGGCTGGCTCGGGCTCTCGGTGGCTCAAAGGCTTCTGGGTGGCTACCGACCATATGGTCTGGATCTTTTCAGAGCCTGGACCAGCTCAGTGAGGTCAGCCAACAGCGGGGTTCAGCCCGCTGTCAGCTGAAAACTGATCACAGGAGTGCAGAACGAACTGCACTCTTGGGATCCATAAGAGAAGTATAGCCAAAAAAAAGCTTTGCCCATACTTCTCCTTTTAGACTAGTTAGGTTTAGGCTGGAATTCTATTTTAAAGGTAAACTGTGCAAAAGTTCTGATTTTAGTGCCGCCGCTGTGTTTGCTGGATGGTGTTAGCCGCTCAACGATTGATGCATTTATTGCCTGAAGTCACTATTTAACTATATGAACCAGTCAGCCTATTGTATTTTATACTGTGAACAGAGAAGAGGTTTTCCCTCATTGCCGCCCCATGATGTGTGTGAAGGAAAGACATCTGCATGTGCATAGAACGTTTCCCTCAATAATGACAATCACAAGGAAAGAAAACAGCTCAATCTTCACAAAGCTTTGCAGGTGCTGCAGAATTTCCATCCCGGCAAATCAGATAAGAGAAGAAAGTTTGGAAGACACATTTGTTATTTTTTTTACTGATTTCCACGTACAAATGCAGAGGGACTAAATTTAGCTGTGCCCGCCTACTGAACTGAGACCAAGCGATTGTAAGTTCACAACAGAGCCTTTGTCTATTTCATTAATCGGAGTCACTCAGCCAAGGAAATATCTTTAGGTAGATGAAGAGGGAACATTCTGAGTCATTAAACAGGAGCAATATTTGTACCTGCAGCTTTTAACTACTTCTAGACTGCGCAGATGGCCGCGGACGTCTAATCAGCGCCTCTGATCTCCATTCACCATCAATCTCTCAGCCACTTTCAGCTGAGCCGATCTAAGATCATGTTATGGTGTTTGTGATTCAGATCCCGATGTCAGAGCCATTTACACTGGCTGATTAGGTCAAACCATGGAAGTCTATCTTGGTGAAACACGGCACTTACAGCAGATCCAAGATACAGAAACTCGACACCACCAGCAGAAGCTGAAAGACGTCTTTCATTGAAGGACCCAACTTGCTTTTCAACATTTGTGGCCTAAAGAAAAAATTGTTCAACACAGTTTTTTTATTTAGAACCACTTGAAGTCCGATGACCTGGTGACCGAAACCCTTCATAGATAGACAAGACTGAGCACAGTCTGCTGAAACCTTCATAGACAACACAATTCTAAATCTTCTGACCTCAGAGCATGGTTGGCCATACACATCCTGGTCCAAATCCTGTGCTCGGACGAGGGTTGGGTCCTTAATGGGTACATCTAGGGGACAGGAACAAGCACCTCCAACAGGCTGTAAAAGCTCTGAATGACCCCCTTCATAGAAGGGAAGGAAGTACTGAACCACACATGTGCCACTTCTTTGGTTGGGTCTGAGTGATCACAGTACAACCAGGTTAGAAGTAGGGATGAGCTCCGGCGTGCTTGCATGGTCCACGTGCAGAGCCCGTCAGGAAGTCGGCGCAGCGCTGCGCTAATCACAGGCAGTGAGACATTGCCCGATCTCTGCAGCCGCGCATCGGGCAATGTCTCACTGCCTGTGACTAGCGCCAACTTCCTGGCGGGCTCTGCACGTGGACCATGCGAACATGCCTGAGCTCATCCCTAGTTAGAAGTTAGCATGCACCAATAAGTGCCAAACCCACCAAGACTCTCGTTGACACTACGCATTGATTGGTCCTAATAAATGAGCACAAAATATAAAACCTGTGAAATGAAGGATGTAACACCACTGAAAGCAATTTATAATGGCAACCAAAGATGGTAATATCCTTAAAAAGTGAGGAAATGTGACAAAAAATTTAATAATTTATGTTGATGGTAAAAGGCATTGCCTTTTTCAGTCTGGTTACTATGATGAAAAGCTGTTTTACTAAAACCAATTTCCCTATAGTGATCAATGCAAAAATATGTGTGTGAAAAAATTAAGGTTAAGTCATATTAACCACTTCCCCTCCGGAAGATTTACCCCCCTTCATGGCCAGGCCATTGTTTTGCTTTTTGGCACTGCGTTATTTTAACTGACTATTGTGCGGTCTGTACCCAAATTAAATTGGTATTTGATCACATCAGCGGTTTTTAAAGTGATACTAAAGCTTATATATATATATATATATATATATATATATATATATATATATATAATTTTTTTTTTTTTAAATAACAAACGTGTTATACTTACCTCCACTGTGCAGCTCGTTTTGCACAGAGTGGCCCCGATCCTAGTCTTCTGGGGCCCCTCGGCGGCTGTCTCGGCTCCTCCCCGCTTCTGATAACCCCTTCTGGGGGGTTACCTTGCGGGCGCACTCCCGTGTCCTGTATTCGGCGTCCATAGCCACCAACTACAGTACTCGGCCCCACCCCGGCGCGCCGCGTCATTGGAGATGATTGACAGCAGCGGGAGCCAATGCTGCTATCAATCTATCCAATGAAGAGCCGAGAAGCCCGGGCCGAGAAGCCAGCGCGTTCACGATGTGGGACTTTCGAGGGCTCAGGGGGGGGGGGGGGGGGGCTGGGGAGCCTGTAAGCATCGGATGTTTTTTCATCCTATGCATTAAGGTGAAAAAACTGGAAGCTTTACAACCCCTTTCATTTTGTGCACTATAAACTAAAAAAAAAAGGCCGAACATTTTGAAAAAAATAAATTAGATTTTTTACTTTTTTTAAAACATATCCAATAAAAATCAAATAAAAAATCGAATTTCTTCTTAAATTTAGGCCAAATGTATTCTGCTACATTAGTTTGGTAAAAAATCCCAATAAGTATTAATTGATTGGTTTGCGCAAAAGTTATAGCATCTACAAACTATGGGATATATACTGGAATTTTAATTTTTAAATTTTTATTTTATAGTAGTAATGGCGGCAATCAGTGACTTATAGTGGGACTGCAATAGTATGGCGGGCAATCTGACACTAACTGACACTTTGTGGGAACCAGTGACACTAATACAGTGATCAGTGCAAAAAATATGCACTGTCACTATACTAATGGCACTGGCTGGGAAGGGGATAACATCTAGGGCGATCAAAGGGTTAAATGCTTGCCTAACCAGTGTTTATGTGTGTACTGTGAGCTGCTTTTACTAAGGGATGTGCAGGTTTTTATTCCCCGCTGACAGGACAGAGCACTGTATTGTTTACATTGACAAAGCTCTGTCCTGTCTTCCTCCTCGCCGATCAGCGAGTGCCGGCAGTCAGGCATTGTCCGGCACCCGCTGATAGGCTTGTGCTGTGACTAATCACAGCACAGCCAGGGCGCCCCCCTACCTGGAAGTGCTGGATCACGTACTAGATACGTGATCCGGTGTCCTGTCGGATTGTGTCCCCCATCGGATACTGTCCTCTGTGTACTGCGCATGCAGATTCAAAGTCACTGGGACAGCAAATGGAAGAATACAACATGGCAAAATAAACCTGCTGGGGCTTCTGGCTCCTCCTCCTCTTCACCGAGTGCCCCTCTGCAACAGAATGTTTTTCTTACCTTAATGCATAGAATGCAGTAAAGTGATTGTAAAACAACCCATTCAGTTTAAAATAGAAATAAAAGTCAAAACATTTTTGTATAGAGATATAGAAACATTATTAATACCCTTTTCCCTTTTTTTTAATAAGTGATTACATTCCCTCTCTTCTCAGCTGCATTAGAGCTGGGGGGAGGAAAAACAGCAGTACACTGAGCTTCCCAGTGAATGGCTGTGCAGGGGGGTGGTGTCTGGACAAGTCTGATCATTGGAAGAGAGCAGGTTGAGTTCCCAGCACAGCTAGAAAACTGACCACGGTGTGCTATCCTGCAGTGTGGTCAGTTTTTAATAGGAAAGCAGAAGGACTGGCAGGAACACCAAGGATTTCACACAAAAGAAGCAATACAAAGAAAACAGGATACTTTCCTATACATGTACATGGTACAGCAGGCACATACCAGGAATATAAAGTTTTGGGGGTAACAAACACTTTAAGGTAAAAAACCTTAAGGCCCCTTTCACACTGAGGTGCTTTGCAGGCGCTAAAGTGCTAAAAAATAGCGCCTGCAAAGCACCCTGAAAGAGCCGCCCAATGCACTCCAGTGTGAAAGCCCTGAGGGCTTTCACACTGGAGCGGTGCACTTGCAAGACGCTGAAAAAAGTCCTTTTTGGAGCACTGTAGGAGCGGTGTATTTACTGCTCCTAAAGTGCCCCTTCCCATTGAAAACATAGCGCCGCTTTACCGCCAGCGCGCTCAGCGCCCCAGTGTGAAAGTAGCCTTAAGCCCCATACACACGGTCGGATTTTCCGATGGATTCTGTCCTATCAGACAATGTTGTCGGAAATTCCGACCGTGTGTAGGCACCATCGGACAGTTTCCATCGGATTGTCCGACGGACAAAGTCCTATCTCCTGCTGGATAGATTTTTTGACAACAAAGTCCGATCACACCAAATCCGATAGTGTGTAGCGAATTCCGACGGACAAAGTGCTACGCATGCTCAGATCACATTACAAGACCAAAGCTATTGGCTACTAGCCTCTACGTAGTCCCGTCGTAGGCAACAAACGTCACCACGTTCAGAATGATCGGATTTTCCGACAACTTTGTCCGACCGTGTGTACGCAAAACCAACATCGGACAAAGTACGACGGACATGATCCGACGGACCTGGTCCTCGGATAATCCGAGCGTGTGTATGGGGCTTAAGGCTTAAGGCATTTTAAATATTTCCTGCAATCCATTGGCTGAGGGTTGTGAGGTACCCAAAGCCAAACAAATTATCTCCAAATATGGATAATATTAAAGTGATTGTAAAGTCTCGTATTTTTTTTTTTGGTTAAAAATAACAAGCATGTCCTACTTACCTGCTCTGTGCAGTTGTTTTGCACAGAGCAGCCCCAATCCTCCTCTTCTCGGGTCCCTCAACGGCGTTCCTAGCCCCCCCCATCCGGCCTCCACAGCAAACCGCTTGCTTTGGGAGGCACCTGAGCCGAGCCGCTGCTCTGTGTGTCCAATCAGACACAAGGCTGTGGCTCGGCCCTGCCCCCTTTCTCTCCGCATTGGATCACTGACTTTGATTGACAGCAGCGGGAGCCAATGGCGCCCGCTGTGTGTCTCAGCCAATCAGGGATGAGGCTCTTGTGCAGCATCCCTGGATCGAGATGGGCTCAGGTAAGTATTAATTGGCTGAGGGTTGTGAGGTACTCAAAGCCAAATTAATTATCCAGATGTGGATAACATTAAAGCTGCAGAAAGTGGAGGTGGCTAGTACACCAACCAATCACATTCAATGCATATTTTATTGGTAAATTGAAAGTATCTGTATTTTTTTACAATGCCACTTTTTCCCCCCCCCACAGGTTTAACTAAATGGGTTTCCATTTTCTGCCTGTACTAGATGATGTGACTCTGACGATGTAGATGGACTGAGACCTTCTACATCTTCTACATCTGAGAAATTCCGACCACATCCGACGGATTTTGTCCGACACTGGTGTTGCATACACACGGTCGGACAAAGTTGTCCGAAAAACCGATCATTCACACGTGATGACGTTCGTTGCATACGATGGAACTACGTAGAGGCTATTAGCCAATAGCTTTGGTCTCGTAATTTGATCTGAGCATGCGTGGCACTTTGTCCGTCGGAATTCTCTACACACGATCAGATTTTGTTGTCGGAAAATTTGAGAGCAGGATCCTTAAATTTTTTCAGTCGAAATCTCCAACGGAAAAAGTCAGATGGAGCCCACACACAGGCGGATTTTCCGACAACATGGTCCGATCGGACATTTTCCGTCTGAATTTCCGACCGTGTGTACGGGGCATAATACATACAGGAACTTAAAGCACCTACGTGTAATGAACAATGCAAGGAAAACTGCCTTGAGCTTACTGTAATTAGTAGCCCATAAACTCGTTCTGTGCCATCCAGAGGGCAGTACGGGGTTAATGGGACAACCATTGGTCCAGGGCAGGCTGTGCCAGCAGTAAACAGAGGTACTCCGCACCACTATGCAGAACAAGCAGCTATTTCTGTTTAGAAGGTGAAGCGATGTTCCAAGCGGCTGCACGTCATGTGTCTTCAGCTCATTAAAGATATATAACAAGGAAATTGAAATGTCCTTTTGCACTTTAATAACCGATGGATCCTGACTGCAAACGCTGGTTGAGGTCTCCCGTGCAATACAAGTTAATTAACTGGATTTAGCTATTTGCAAGATGATATATTTAATGGGATTATTGTTCAGATAATGCTCTCTGTGAGCGGGTAAGCCATCTCGAGGCCTCATCTGAGTGCTGCATCTCCTGGCCTTTCAGAGCTAATGTTGTGTTGAGGAAAGTACAATTTGAACCTTATTGTTCCTGAATAGCTCAGTTATTCAGGTGAAATTGAGACTCTTCCTATGAGGTCTGGCCAGGCAGATGTATACGCGGTCATGGCTGAGCTTATACATTCCTGCAGCTCGTAGGCCTGTGTGCACACCTGAACTTCTGACAAGTTCAAGGCACTCATATGGCTGGTCCAGACATAAGGGGCTTTTATTCTTGTCTGTCTCTGAAAAGGAGATTTCTCTGAGAATTCCTGATAAATGTGGAGCTGCCGCCTCTTCCTTCTCAGAGGATACACTGCAGACTCCTTCCACTATCAGCTCCTTAAACTAACACATTAGAGGAAGGAGACCCCCTCTTACAGATAAGTGTCCAGCCGCCATAATAGAGGAGCAACAAACAGCCCTGTGTCATAGACTGCGACATACAAGTGCTTCCTCCCAGCAGGTGTGGGCATAGGCAGATGTGCCAGGAAATAGGAAACATAGAAGACTGGCGCATTCAGGGCATATATAGGATATAAGGCTGAGTCAGCCAACACTTGTCACCTCCTTGATGCTCCTACCTCAGTGGGCCCTCACTTTCATGCTAGAAGCCCCCCTGACTACAGATACCGGCAGGATAAAGTGCATAGCTCCCAACTGTCCCCGATTTCGAGGGACTCTCCCTGATTTGGAACAAAGTCCCTCTGTCTGTCTGTTGTATATAAAATGCACTTTGCAACTTTCAAAAAGTGTTTCCCAGTGCTAAACCTTTCATCCAATTTCTAAATTGCTGCATTTGTACATTTTAAAAGCCAATAAAAAGGAATAATAGTGGTAAAAAGAAAGCCCTTGTGGATTTAATTAACCTTTTTTTTGGTTAATTCTCCTTTAAGAGGGTGTGGCAGGGGAGTGTCCTATGCTCACTGGCAGGGGCGTGTCCTATGCTCACTGGCAGGGGGCTTGTCCTATGCTCACTGGCAGGGAACGTGTCCTATGCTCACTGGCAGGGGGCTTGTCCTATGCTCACTGGCAGGGGGCTTGTCCTATGCTCACTGGCAGGGGGCGTGTCCTATGCTCACTGGCAGGGGACGTGTCCTATGCTCACTGGCAGGGGGCGTGTCCTATGCTCACTGGCAGGGGGCGTGTCCTATGCTCACTGGCAGGGGACGTGTCCTATGCTCACTGGCAGGGGGCGTGTCCTATGCTCACTGGCAGGGGACGTGTCCTATGCTCACTGGCAGGGGGCTTGTCCTATGCTCACTGGCAGGGGGCGTGTCCTATGCTCACTGGCAGGGGTCGTGTCCTATGCTCACTGGCAGGGGGCGTGTCCTATGCTCACTGGCAGGGGACGTGTCCTATGCTCACTGGCAGGGGGCTTGTCCTATGCTCACTGGCAGGGGGCGTGTCCTATGCTCACTGGCAGGGGACGTGTCCTATGCTCACTGGCAGGGGCGTGTCCTATGCTCACTGGCAGGGGGCGTGTCCTATGCTCACTGGCAGGGGGCGTGTCCTATGCTCACTGGCAGGGGGCGTGTCCTATGCTCACTGGCAGGGGACGTGTCCTATGCTCACTAGCAGGGGGCTTGTCCTATGCTCACTGGCAGGGAACGTGTCCTATACTCACTGGCAGGGGGCGTGTCCTATGCTCACTGGCAGGGAACGTGTCCTATGCTCACTGGCAGGGGGCGTGTCCTATGCTCACTGGCAGGGAACGTGTCCTATGCTCACTGGCAGGGGGCGTGTCCTATGCTCACTGGCAGGGGACGTGTCCTATGCTCACTGGCAGGGGACGTGTCCTATGCTCACTGGCAGGGAACGTGTCCTATGCTCACTGGCAGGGGGCGTGTCCTATGCTCACTGGCAGGGGTCTTGTCCTATACTCACTGGCAGGGGGCGTGTCCTATGCTCACTGGCAGGGGGCGTGTCCTATGCTCACTGGCAGGGAACGTGTCCTATGCTCACTGGCAGGGGTCTTGTCCTATGCTCACTGGCAGGGGGCGTGTCATATGCTCACTGGCAGGGAACGTGTCCTATGCTCACTGGCAGGGAACGTGTCCTATGCTCACTGGCAGGGGGCTTGTCCTATGCTCACTGGCAGGGGGCTTGTCCTATGCTCACTGGCAGGGGGCTTGTCCTATGCTCACTGGCAGGGGTCTTGTCCTATGCTCACTGGCAGGGGGCGTGTCATATGCTCACTGGCAGGGGGCGTGTCCTATGCTCACATAAGTTTGCCTGTAGGTGTCCCTCATTCCCGTCTCAAAATGTTGGTAGGTATGTAAAGTGGAAACCCCCAAAGAGCTCAATCCAAAAGCATGGGGGGAAAAGGGTGACCATGAGCAGCTTCTCAATAGGGTCAATCAACCTTCTAGAATCTTAAAGCAGTATTAGGCTGGGTTCAAACCTATTCGAATTGGATGTGTATTTCGCTGCATCCAATTTGCATGGTAGGAGATTGTGACCGGCTCTCTATGGAGCAGGTTCATATATCTCCGCTGTGGCTCCGATGCAAATTTGCACAGGGGTCCTGTGTGTCGTTTGGTCCGTTTCAGGTCCAAATTCAGCCCAAAGATTCGGGCTAAAGGGTGAATGGGGACGCACCGGACTCCTGCTGTGAGCCGCATGGGCAAGTGTGAACCCAGCCTTTAACCCAAAAGCAAACATTTATTATATTGCAGCTTACTGATTTTTAGATGTGACGGCTGCATTCCTTTTCTTTTTTAGCCTTTCTTTCCTTTATTTTCATCTGGTCATCCTGCCAGTAAGTCCTTTGATGACGCCCTGTGGGAGGGCGAAATGCATTGGTGTGACACACTTCCGGTTCTGACATCATTTCCGGTCTCGTTTGCTGCAGTTTTATACCATTTCCAATGCCTACTTTTAACTTACGTTTGTAAGTATGCCCTTGTATGTGTGCAATAAATCCCTTTTCTTAGCATACTTCACTATTGGTTCCTTTCTTTCCTCTATGGGTTCCTGTTTCTCTCATGATTGAGAATCAATGTGGAAGGATCGTTTGTTTCCTCATTTTCACCAGCCATTCCTACCATCCAGCAATTCCCGGTGAATATTGTTACAAGTCTAATCTGACTCCCAGACTGCAAAGCTGGGTGTCATCGTGATCTGGTCTATGATTTTCTGCCTTGCATCTTTGATTATTAGATGTGAAATATCCCCTGCAACTTTACACTTTGGATGTGAAGCACCTATTTAGGTGTCCTTTTATGAAGCAGTGATCAGCGGAGATCCTGAGGATCACCACTGATCACAGCCCATAAACAGTTTATAAACCAGAGATAATCGGGGGGAGAAGTGTTTGAACTTGTTCTCCCGCCGATTATCTCTGCACATGGAGAATCCTCATAGAATGACACAGTAACGGCCAGTGTATGAAGCTGCGATCTCAGCGCTTCACTGGCGATCTGTGTCAGAATTCACACTCCCCGATTCACCAACTCAGAGGTGGTGAAGGGGGGGAGTGAAGAGAGAATCCCGGGGGATCTGAGGAGGAAAGAGGAAGATTATTAACTTCCTTATGCCTCGTTCAGACCCCCCAACACTGTAACCATGTCCCCCTGTCATATATATGTGTATACATGTATATATATATAATGTGTATATGTATATATATTTTATAATGTGTGTATATACATGTATATATGTGTGTGTGTGTATATACATGTATATATAATGTGTGTGTGTGTATACATGTATATATAATGTAGGGGGGACTCTTTATTTTATTAACATTAATCACACTGGTGTCTGTCCATGTATTGAGCTGTGATAATTTATCACCGCTTAATAAATGGACATCTCAGTGTTTCAGTGAATTTCTGGTGCTGTAATCTCGTAAAGTCTCGCAGTCAGGCATTGGCGGGCACCCGCTGATAGGCTTGTGCTGTGACTAATCACAGCACAGCCGGTGCGCCCCCTAACCGAGAGTGCTGGATCACGTACTAAATACGTGATCAGGCACAGGAGAGTCCCTCACCTACGTACATAATAGTCCAATAACGTATAATTCACTAATGCATAACAAAGAAGTAAAATTCAAAGAGAAATATATAAAATTCCAAATGTGAAATCTTAATAAAGATAAAGGTCCACATGTAAGAATCCCAAACCACCTCCCAGTCAAGTGTGCCAGTTCCCTTACCAAACAGTAATGATCTCCAAATTATAAGAGATCAGCAGAGCACAAATCATCCAATTGTTGGGCCAGCATTCAGGATACCACTGACTGCACTGCCTCCACAATCATTCACTGGATATGCAAAGCCAGCACCTCAAAGTAATAATAGGTAGGAGAAGGAACAACAGACCATAGAGTAGTATGCTAAAACCACGTGATTTATTAAAAGTCGATCTACTCACAAAAGTTTGACTAAGACAGGCAAAACACACCACACCAAGGATCAACAGCGGGTGTACATCATATGCCACTGGCCTCACTCTACGCGCGTTTCGTCTGATGCAATTAACGTCTTTGGGGGATGTGTTTCTATTCTGTGTCCTATATGTGCTTATATTTGACTAAAACTACCAAGTATCAGACTCACACCATAGGGGTCATTTGCTTACACTGACACCCACATGGGCACTGCATGGCCTAATTAGGCCTAATCATGCTAAAGGTGGCGCTGGTATTTTTAGTCAGAGTTAGCTTTACACACATGGAGCACCACTGGGGGACCCAAGAAGAGCAGGATCAGGGCTGTTCTGTGCAAAAGCATTGTACAAAACCGGTAAGTATGTTTGTTAATTTTAAAAAATAAAAATGTTACCTTTAGAATCACTTTAAATTTATGAACAATTTTACACTGCAGGATCGCGCTGCAACTGCAAGCCACGCGTTTGACTCATGGTGCGGGGTAGCCAAGTTCATCTAAATGGCCAAGTTTGACAGGTGGTGCCATCTGTCAAACTCTTGAACCCAAGTGAAAATGCGTACAGCCCTGCAAGGCTATAATGTGAAAATTCTGGAGGGCAGCTGGGGGGCAGTAAAACCATGGCTCAGCCACCTGTTTTCACCACACTGGGAAAGAGCTGTCGAGTTTTCTTCAAGCGCGTTTTCCCCATTCTAATGTTTACATCCTGCTATAAACCTGAAGTACAATTTTTCGTGTGTGTGTTGTAACACACTGCCCACACACCTAAATTCAGGACTTACACTGGGACAGCAAATGGAAGAATACAACATGGCAATATAAACCTGCTGGGGCTTCTGGCTCCTCCTCCTCTTCAGCGAGTGCCCCTCTGCAACAGAAGGTTTTTCTTACCTTAATGCATAGAATGCAGTAAAGTGATTGTAAACGATCACCTTGTAAAACAACCCATTCAGTTTAAAATAGAACTAAAAGTCAAAACATTTTTGTATAGATATATAGAAACATTATAAATACCCTTTTGCCTTTTTTTTTATAAGTGATTACATTCCCTCTCTTTTTAGCTGCATTAGAGCTGGGGGGAGGAGAAACAGCAGTACACTGCAGGGGGTGGTGTCTGGACAAGACTGATCATTGGAGGAGTTCGCAGCACAGCTAGAAAACTGATCACGGTGTGCTCTCCTGCAGTGTGGTCAGTTTTTAATAGGAAAACAGAAGGACTGGCTTTACCGCCAGCGTGCTCAGTGCCCCAGTGTGAAAGTAGCCTAAGGCTTAAGGCATTTTAAATATTTCCTGCAATCCATTGGCTGAGGGTTGTGAGGTACCCAAAGCCAAACAAATTATCTCCAGATATGGATAACATTAAAGTGATTGTAAAGTCTCGTGTTTTTGTTTTAGTTAAAAATAACAAACATGTCCTACTTATCTGATTTGTGCAGTTGTTTTGCACAGAGCAGCCCCAATCCTCCTCTTCTCGGGTCCCTCAACGGCGTTCCTAGCCCCCCCCCCTCCTGCCTCCACAGCAAACCGCATGCTTTGGGAGGCACCTGAGCCGAGCCACTGCTCTGTGTGTCCAATCAGACACAAGGCTGTGGCTCGGCCCCGCCCCCTTTCTCTCCCCATTGGATCACTGACTTTGATTGACAGCAGCGGGAGCCAATGGCGCGCGCTGTGTGTCTCAGCCAATCAGGAGGACCACTGAGGCTCTTGTGCAGCATCCCTGGATCGAGATGGGCTCAGGTAAGTATTAGTTGGCTGAGGGTTGTGAGGTACTCAAAGCCAAATTAATTATCCAGATGTGGATAACATTAAAGCTGCAGAAAGTGGAGGTGGCTAGTACACCAACCAATCACATTCAATGCATATTTTATGAAAGTATCTGTATTTTTTTACAACGCCATCCCCCCCCCCCCCCCCCCCCCCCCCCAGGTTTAACTAAATGGGTTTCCATTTTCTGCCTGTTCTAGATGATGTGACTCTGAGGATGTAGATGAACTGAGACCTTCTAAGACATACAGGAACTTAAAGCACCTACGTGTAAGGAACAATGCAAGGAAAAATGCCTTGAGCTTACTGTAATTAGTAGCCCATAAACTCTTTCTGTGCCATCCAGAGGGCAGTACAGGGTTAATGGGACAACCATTGGTCCAGGGCAGGCTGTGCCAGCAGTAAACAGAGGTACTCCGCACCACTATGCAGAACAAGCAGCTATTTCTGTTTAGAAGGTGAAGCGATGTTCCAAGCGGCTGCACGTCATGTGTCTTCAGCTCATTAAAGATATATAACAAGGAAATTGAAATGTCCTTTTGCACTTTAATAACCGATGGATCCTGACTGCAAACGCTGGTTGAGGTCTCCCGTGCAATACAAGTTAATTAACTGGATTTAGCTATTTGCAAGATGATATATTTAATGGGATTATTGTTCAGATAATGCTCTCTGTGAGCGGGTAAGCCATCTCGAGGCCTCATCTGAGTGCTGCATCTCCTGGCCTTTCAGAGCTAATGTTGTGTTGAGGAAAGTACAATTTGAACCTTATTGTTCCTGAATAGCTCAGTTATTCAGGTGAAATTGAGACTCTTCCTATGAGGTCTGGCCAGGCAGATGTATACGCGGTCATGGCTGAGCTTATACATTCCTGCAGCTCGTAGGCCTGTGTGCACACCTGAACTTCTGACAAGTTCAAGGCACTCATATGGCTGGTCCAGACATAAGGGGCTTTTATTCTTGTCTGTCTCTGAAAAGGAGATTTCTCTGAGAATTCCTGATAAATGTGGAGCTGCCGCCTCTTCCTTCTCAGAGGATACACTGCAGACTCCTTCCACTATCAGCTCCTTAAACTAACACATTAGAGGAAGGAGACCCCCTCTTACAGATAAGTGTCCAGCCGCTATAATAGAGGAGCAACAAACAGCCCTGTGTCATAGACTGCGACATACAAGTGCTTCCTCCCAGCAGGTGTGGGCATAGGCAGATGTGCCAGAAAATAGGAAACATAGAAGACTGGCACATGCAGGGCATATATAGGATATAAGGCTGAGTCAGCCAACACTTGTCACCTCCTTGATGCTCATACCTCAGTGGGCTCTCATTTTAATGCTAGGAGCCCCCCTGACTATAGATACCGGCAGGATAAAGTGCATAGCTCCCAACTGTCCCCGATTTCGAGGGACTCTCCCTGATTTGGAACAAAGTCCCTCTGTCTGTCTGTTGTATATAAAATGCACTTTGCAACTTTCAAAAAGTGTTTCCCAGTGCTAAACCTTTCATCCAATTTCTAAATTGCTGCATTTGTACATTTTAAAAGCCAATAAAAAGGAATAATAGTGGTAAAAAGAAAGCCCTTGTGGTTTTAATTAACTTTTTTTTGGTTAATTCTCCTTTAAGAGGGTGTGGCAGGGGGAGTGTCCTATGCTCACTGGCAGGGGATGTGTCCTATACTCACTGGCAGGGGGCTTGTCCTATGCTCACTGGCAGGGGGCGTGTCCTATGCTCACTGGCAGGGGATGTGTCCTATGCTCACTGGCAGGGGGCGTGTCCTATGCTCACTGGCAGGGGCGTGTCCTATGCTCACTGGCAGGGGATGTGTCCTATGCTCACTGGCAGGGGGCGTGTCCTATTCTCACTGGCAGGGGGCTTGTCCTATGCTCACTGGCAGGGGATGTGTCCTATGCTCACTGGCAGGGGGCTTGTCCTATGCTCACTGGCAGGGGGCGTGTCATATGCTCACTGGCAGGGGGCGTGTCCTATGCTCACTGGCAGGGGCGTGTCCTATGCTCACTGGCAGGGGGCGTGTCCTATGCTCACTGGCAGGGGGCGTGTCCTATGCTCACTGGCAGGGGGCGTGTCCTATGCTCACATAAGTTTGCCTGTAGGTGTCCCTCATTCCCGTCTCAAAATGTTGGTAGGTATGTAAAGTGGAAACCCCCAAAGAGCTCAATCCAAAAGCATGGGGGGAAAGGGGTGACCATGAGCAGCTTCTCAATAGGGTCAATCAACCTTCTAGAATCTTAAAGCAGTATTAGGCTGGGTTCAAACCTATTCGAATTGGATGTGTGTTTCGCTGCATCCAATTTGCATGGTAGGAGATTGTGACCGGCTGGAGCAGGTTCATATATCTCCGCTGTGGCTCCGATGCAAATTTGCACAGGGGTCCTGTGTGTCGTTTGGTCCGTTTCAGGTCCAAATTCAGCCCAAAGATTCGGGCTAAAGGGTGAATGGGGACGCACCGGACTCCTGCTGTGAGCCGCATGCGGCAAGTGTGAACCCAGCCTTTAACCCAAAAGGAAACATTTATTACATTGCAGCTTACTGATTTTTAGATGTGACGGCTGCATTCCTTTTCTTTTTTAGCCTTTCTTTCCTTTATTTTCATCTGGTCATCCTGCCAGTAAGTCCTTTGATGACGCCCTGTGGGAGGGCGAAATGCATTGGTGTGACACACTTCCGGTTCTGACATCATTTCCGGTCTCGTTTGCTGCAGTTTTATACCATTTCCAATGCCTACTTTTAACTTACGTTTGTAAGTATGCCCTTGTATGTGCAATAAATCCCTTTTTCTTAGCATACTTCACTATTGGTTCCTTTCTTTCCTCTATGGGTTCCTGTTTCTCTCATGATTGAGAATCAATGTGGAAGGATCGTTTGTTTCCTCATTTTCACCAGCCATTCCTGCCATCCAGCAATTCCCGGTGAATATTGTTACAAGTCTAATCTGACTCCCAGACTGCAAAGCTGGGTGTCATCGTGATCTGGTCTATGATTTTCTGCCTTGCATCTTTGATTATTAGATGTGAAATATCCCCTGCAACTTTACACTTTGGATGTGAAGCACCTATTTAGTTGTTTATTATTTCCACGGTTCACATGGACTTTTGTTACATATTATATATCATTGTTTATTTGTTTTCACTTATATGGACACATGTTTGTTAAGCGCTGTATCATTTCTTTTATTATGTTCAAGTGTGTAGCACTTTGTGTATAGCAGCTTCATTCACGTCTGATTTTTTTTTCCCTCAGCGCGAGTTATATATTTAGATATATATATATATATATTTTTTCACAGTAAGGCCCCTTTCATACTGGGGCGGCGGCAAAGCAGCGCTATATTTAGCGCTGCTTTACCGTCGTTTTAGCCGCGGTATTCGGCCGCTAGCGGTGCGCTGGGTAGGAGCGGTATAGGAGCGGTGAATACACCGCTCCTTCACCGCTCCAAAGATGCTGCATCCTGCTAGCGCACCGCTCCAGTGTGAAAGCCCTCCGGCTTTCACACTGGAGTGAATGCGGCTGGATTTTTTCAGGTGCTGTACAGGTGCTATTTTTAGCGATGTAGAGCCTGAAAAACGCCCCAGTGTGAAAGGGGCCTAAGTCTGTTGGCTTTAAACAGAACAAGCTCTCTTGCAATCGTAGCAGTTTAGGCCCCATGTACACTACCATGTCACTCACAGCAAGGGGACGTTTTTGACAAAGTTTTCAGCACTTTGTCAAGATCTTTCTAAGACCCCTTTCACACCGAGGGCGTATTGCAGGCGCTATAGCATTAGAAATAGCGCCTGCAATCCGCCCTTAAACAGCTGCACCATTGTCTGCAGTGTGAAAGCCTGAGGGCTTTCACACTGCAGCGGTGCGCTGGCAGGACGTCAGGAAAAGTCCTGCCAGCAGCTTCTTTGGAGCGGTGCTCCCCATTGAAATCAATAGGGCGGCGCTGTAATACCGCCGGCAAAACACAGATATCGCGGCGTTTTGCGGGGGGGTTTTAACCCTTTTTGGGCCGCCAGCAGGGGGTAAAAGTGCCCGCTATCGGCCGAAATGCGCCGCAAATCCGACGGTAAAACGCCGCTAAAAATAGCGGCGTTTTACCGCCGACACTATGGGCGGTGCGAAAGGGGTCTTACTGAACAATAAAAGAGGATTTCTCAGGGCTGGAGTAAATCTGTTTGGCAAGACTGGGCTCAAATGAAAGGAAATCTTATTCTCTACATTATGACATCAACAACAAAAAAAAACATTTTTTTTTTGGGTTTACAAACAAAATGACAAAAACACGATGGTTTACAACCCCTTTAATACTGCTTTCAAGTATAGCCAAACAAAAACTTTTTTTTGAGCAAGGGTCAAAATTTTATTTACATTTTTTACTGCTGTCTGTGCACCCGTTCGGAAGACTCTTCCTCTCTATTTTCTTAGGTGATTCAGTGTTTTGGGTTGTGGTAGAGGGAAAATATTCCACTAGGAACACCTATTCTAGTGACAACTCAACAGTTTAAAAGGAAATTTTCCCACACTATAGAGATATATCTTCCCACTTCCTGTTGTGTCGCCTGGACAGGAAGTGAAGGGAAACCTCCCCATAAGGGTTAGAGACAGCAAAAAAAAATAAAAAATCCC